>PVJC01023766.1:0-11146 GCA_004026665.1 Murina feae | reverse complement strand
GAGTAACTTAAGTGGATAAAGTCAGGGCCAAACCGGGCCATTTCCTCATCCATTCTCTCTGAGGCACGTGGACAGAACCAAGTCTCAGCTCTTCGCAGGACACTTCCAGGGTTTTTTTAAGCCTAAAAAACAGTAGTCTGTCTCCATTCTTATTCTTTGGGATTTTTTTTATCATCGGATAAAAGGATACGTACATTGGGGCAATCCTCTCAAGATATAATATTCCAGTTGCACCCATGTGATGATGACAGCACCCCTCAGAGGGAGGGAGCCGACAGATGGGGAGCAGGGAACTCTGAAAACCAAAGCAAAAGTTGAGAACACGAAAGAAGTCCTGAGAAACGTGGAGTCCTTCCTCTGCAGTCACACACCAGGCAGTCACACAGGAATGTCTTGGCATCAGCCAGCTTATGGAATTCTCCCTTCTGTCTGTTCTCCTGAGCCGGACTCTGGACATTGGCTGCGGTATTCTCTTGGTCATCGTTCCCACCCCCATTCCCCCCCAAAAAAAGTTACAAAGTTTATATGAATACAACATACAAAGATGCAGCCTCCTTTGTAGGAACAGGGAAGGAAGGGGTGGTTAAGTAAGGCACAGGGAGCTGTGGCAAGCACCAGCTGTGGGAGGGCCAATGGGGAGAGGAGGTTGGCACTGGGGCTGAGGCCCTAGAGCCATTGCTGGGGAAGTAGGGATCCCCTCTGAGTGCCATGTTCTGAGGCTGAACTAATTGGTCAAACTGAGGGAGAGGTAGGTGACCATATCAGCCATCTTTGGTGTTGTTTACCCTATCTCACCCCAGCTCCGTTATAAAACCCCAGAGCCTGGATTCCAAAGGCCCCATCCAGAGCAGAGGCCCTGGAAGGGGGTGAGAGGAAGTGAGTAGGGCAAGTTTGAAAGCCGATATGCCTGGGTGCTGAGGGATGGCCGGAGACAGTGGTGAGAGGTAGCAAGGGAAGGGCTCTCCTACATCCCCTTCTGTGGGGGCCACAGGTGAAGGAGGCCAGGGGAGTAGGGTAGGGATGGGGCACCATGGCCCCAGCTTCTTAGGCACCCCTGTCTGTCCTCTGCAGGGTACATGGAGGAAAGGGGCTGCCTCTGAGGAACCAGGCCAGGCCAGGTGACCATCTTGAGTTCTGGCTGAGGTGATGGTCCTAACCCTGGGATGCCTTCTTACTTGTGATAGACACAGGCCTGTCTCCCGCCATTGCAGGAGCCCAAGACACAGGCCTGACTGACTGCCGCCATGCCTTGGGCACCCTGGACTCCTTCTGCTGCGGGTACCCAGTACACAGGCCTGACTCCAACCCTTGCAGGTGCGCCCAGGACCCAGGCCTGACTCCCACCCCTGCAGGTGCCTGGGATCCAGGCCTGACTCCCACCCCTCTGGGTGCCCAGGACACAGGCCAGACTGAATGCCTGCTGCTGCACTGCTGGCACCAGGACCCAGGCCTGACTCCCACCACTGTAGGTGCCCAGGCAGAGAAATTCCCCCTACTGTAGGCAGCCTCCTGTTGGCCTGTTAATATGCAAATTGATCATTACTGTGATGCTGTTAGGACCAATTTGCATATTACCTCTTTATTATATAGATTACATTATGACTCATTCATTTTATAACTAAAATGTTTACCTTTTACCCCCTCTACCCATTTCTTTCCCCCTCTTCTCACCCCCCCACCCCCCCACCCCCCGGTCACATCAGGCAACCACCAACTTGTTCTCTATATCCATGAGCTCGGGTTTTTGTGTTTGTTTAGGGGATGGAGTTGTTTGTTTTAGAATTCATATATAAGTAAGATCATATGGTATTTACCTTTTTTCTTTCTTGACTTATTTCACTTAGCATAATTCCTTCAAGGTCCATCCATGTTGTTGCAAATGGCAAGATGTTATTATTCTTTTATGGCTAAATAATAGCCCATTGTGTGTTTTCTTTATCCAGTCACCCATTGATGGACATTTAGGTTATTTCCACATCTTATTGTTGTAAATAATGCTGAAATAAAGATTGGCACGTATTTATCCTTTCATATTAGTGTTTTTGTTTTCTGTGATAAGTTCCTAGAAGTAGAATTGCTGGATCAGATGGTAGTTCCATTTTTAATTTTTTGAGGAATCTCCCTACTGTTTTCCATAGTGTCTGTACCAATTTATATTCCTGCTAACAGTAGGGAATCTCCCTACTGTTTTCCATAGTGTCTGTACCAATTTATATTCCCTTTTCTCCACATCCTTGCAAACATTTGTCTTTTTTTGTAATAGCCATTCTAACAGGTATGGGAGATATCTCATTGCAGTTTTGATTTGCATTTCCCTGATGAGTAGTAATGTTGAACATCTTTTTATGGACCTGTTGGTCATCTGTATGTCTTCCTTGGAAAAATTTCTATTCAGATCCTCTGCCCATTTTTTAATCAGATTTTTTTTCTTTTAAGTTGAATGAGTTTCTTATATATGTTGGATATTAGCCACTTATCAGATATATGCTTTGTAAATCTGTCTCCCATTTAATAGGTTGCCATTTCATTTGGTTGATGATTTCCTTTGCTATGTAGAAAGCTTGATATAGTTCCATTAGTTTATTTTTGCTTTTATTGCCTTTGCTCATCGATTAAAAAATCATTACCAAGACTATTATCAAAGAGCTTACAGCCTATGTTTTCTGTAAGGATTTTTATAATTGCAGGACATTGCCTGCTGATTTGTGAAGTGGTTACTATAGCTGCTAGCTACAGAGCCAAGCTGTTTATGTAAAACTAGAGACCCAGTGCGCAAAATGTATGCCCGGGGGGCAGGGGGAGGAGGGAGGGATGTCCCTCAGCCCAGCCTGCATCCTCTCCAATCTGGGACCCCTCAAGGGATGTCCAACTGCCCGGTGGGATCAGGCCTAAATGGGCAGTCAGACATCCCTCTCACAATTCAGGACTGTTGGCTCCCAACCACTTGCCTGCCTGCCTGATTGCCCCCTAACCACTCCCCTACCAGCCTGATCAATGCCTAGCTGCTCCCCTGCTGGCCTGATTGCCCCTAACTGCCCTCCCCCTGCCAGCCTGGTCACCCCCAACTGCCGTCCCTTGCTGGCCATCTTGTGGTGGCCATCTTGTGTGTTGGAGTGATGGTCAATTTGAATATTACCTCTTTACTGTATAGGATTGTTTTTCATTGGAATTGAGAGCATATTGGCACCTAACACCTCTGCAGCTAAGCTAGCTGGCAAAAGAAACAATTAGGTACAGCTTATAAGTTTGATTATATAAGAACACATTTCAGAGAGGCCAATTTCTCTATGTAAGAAGCTGCTGAAACATTAACTTTCTTTAATCTCTAAAGACCTTTCTGTTACACACTACTGCATTTTGTTTATTCATTTATTTTGTTGTTTAGAGTCCACATATAAGTGAAATTGTATGGTATTTTTATTTCTCTGTATGATCTATTGCACATGGCATAATATGTGATGAGTTTTTTAAGCTCTGCCTTTATTTACCCATTTTTCTGAGCCCAATTCTCCTGCTCCTAATAATTTCATGAGCTGCCCAATATCCTCCATTGAGTTTATTTTCTGATTACAGGGGTCAGTAGGCCATTTTGTTTTTAAGTTAAATGTCATTTATGTAGACAATCTTTGAAATTGATTAGCCATGGATCTGCTGGTATGGACAGTTCAAACTGTCACATTAGTGAAGTTACAGTGAAAAAAGATAGTGAAAAATTTTAGGAGTGAGGATGGTATTAATGTGCCACTACACTATTTGCCTTTGAAGCAAAAGCAAAAAGATTAGCTTAATATATCTCAATTACTGTGATACAGACCATCAAAATAGAGATCATTTATTGTGTGTCTTTGTATTGGAAATTAATTGCTAGCAACCTTTTGCATTAGTAAAGATCAAGATTCATGTTTTGAACTCTACTTTTAACCCATTACTTACTCAGATTTAAGATTCATAAGTTTTAACTGCTCTGGCACTGTGCTGAAAAGAAATTCAGAATCACAAGTGTTAACAGTGGGCCTACATGCCTTTTTTGTCCCTGAAAAAGTGTCTGGGATATGGATCTCAAATAAATCAGGGAACCTTGAATCAGACAAGAAACTGGATAACTACCAATTTCCCCATCTCTTGGCTGCCAGTTGTCTCCCAATTAGTTTGAGGCTCCACAGAACTTGGACCCTGGAAAAGTTTCAGCTGGCGTTGTTTCAATCTGTAAATCTCTCAAATCTATCATGTCTCATTCCATAGTTTAGGTCCTCATCACTCATCTAGACAATTACAGCAACTTGAGGCAAGATTGGAGGCAGAGACCTAGTTTATAACAGGGAATAGGCCTTCTGTGATTTGGTTTCTGTTTACTTTCCACTCAACTCCTGCCAATCCCAGGACAGAAAATAGACATTTGCCTGGTCATACCAATTATTTTCAAAACACTGAGCACTTGTACATGCTGTTCCCTAGATCACCCTCCCCACTTGATTAATGTCTACTGTCTACTCATTCTTCAATTCTCAACTCAAACATCTCCACTCAAACATCTCCAAGTCAAGTTGACTGTTCACCTTCTCTTGCTGTCCTATTTAACCCTATCTCTACTGTAGAATGTTGGTTTACTTGTTGACTCTCCTACTATTCATAGTTCTTTCATATAGCCATGTCATAGGCTATTATATTAGAGTATAATACTCAAATTATCTCTACAGCAGCAGCCTTGAAGGAATAGGGACAAGACCCACAAAGGAGTCTGAAGTTCTAGGGGCTCAATTATCTTTTCTATAAATGTTCATCCTACCAACAAAAATATCCCCGACATTTAAGTACCATACTTAGAAAAAGAATGACAAGATGAAAATGCATGGCAATCACTGCCCAGTCTTTCAAACATTATTCTCAAGAAATCTATCAATCACATTAATAAAGAAAGAGTCCCTGCTTCCTTGTTAAGGATATGAACTGAAAGGCTGGAGGGCATCATGAAAACTGTATGACTACTTTACAATTTTGAATCTGGCCTTAGATAAATTTCTTGCCCTCTGGTCTCAGTTCCTTGAATTAAAAGGATTGCACTGCACTGCGGGTAATCTTCCTTTTGCTGAAATGTTTTTATTGAGGTACTGTTAGTAACATAAATTGCAGATGTACAGCATTATAATTTGATATCTGTAGACTATGTTGCATACTTACCACCAAAAGTCTAATTTCCATCTGTTACCATATATTTGACTTCCTTTACCCATTCTTGCCTTCTCCCTGTGCTTTTCTTCTCCTCTAGTAACCACCATTCTGTTGTCTCTGTGAGATTTTTTTTTGTTAGTTCATTTGTTACTTTTAAAAAATATTCCACATGAGTGAAATCATACAGCTTTTGTCCTTTTCCATTTGACTTATTCCACTTATGTTGTAGCAATGAAAGTATTTTCTATTTTTTATGGTTTAGGAGTATCTCATTGTGTTTGTGTATATATACATATACACACGTGTGTGTGTGTGTGTGTGTGTGTGTGTGTACCACATCTTTATTCATCTGTCAATGGTCACTTGGGTTGTTTCCATATCTTGGCTATTATAAATAATAGCACAATAAATTTAAGGAAACACATATCTTTTTTAATTAGAGTTTTCTATATTCTTTGGATAAATACCTAGAAGTGGAATTGCTCGTATTTCTTTTTTTAATTTTTTTTTAGGAATTTCCATACTGTTTTCCCTAGTGGCTGCACCAATTTACAATCCCACCAATAGTTAATGAGGGTTTCCTTTCCTCAGCATCCTCTCCAATACTTATTTCTTTTCTTTTTTATAACAATTCTGAGAGGTGTGAAATGATATTTCATTGTGGTTTTTACTTGCATTTTCCTAGTAATTAGTGATGTTGAACATCTTTTTATATGCCTGTTAGCATCTCTGTGTCTTCCCTGAAAAATGTCTATTCAGCCCTAACCAGTCTGGCTCAGTTGATAGACCATCAGCCTGCAGACTGAAGGATCCCAGGTTTGATTCCGGTCAAGGTATATACCTTGGTTGCAGGCACATCCCCAGTAGGCAGATGATCAATATTTCTAACTCTCTATCCCTCTTCCTTCTTCTCTATAAAAAATCAATAAAAACATATATTTTTTTTTAAGTCTATTCAAATCCTCTGCCCATTTTTAATTGTTTTTGTTGTTGTTCTTTGCTACTGAGTTATGAGCTGCTTATATATTTTGGATATTATTTTTGTGGGAAGTATATCATTTGAAAATATCTTCTCCCACTTGGTTGTTTGTCTTTTTGTTTTGTTGATGTTTTCCTTTGCTGTGCAGAAGCTTTTTGATTTGATGTAGTCCCATTTGGTTATTTTTGTCTTTGTTTCCCTTGTCTTTAGGATCAAATTCACAAAAATACCTCCGAAGTTGATGTCCAAAAGCTCAGTGCCTAAGCTTTCTTTTATGTATTTTACTGTTTCTGGACTGACATCCTTTAATCAATTTTTAATTAATTTTGTGTATGGTGTAAGATAGTGGTCTAGTTTCATTATTTTACAAATGGCCGCCCAGTTTTTTCAACACAATTTATTGAAGATATTTTCCTTTCTCCATTGTATATTCTTGGCTCTTTAGTTAACCATCTTTGTGAAAAACTGCCAAACATTGGGATTTTGACAGAGATTGCATTGAATCTGTAGTTTGCCTTAGGGAATATGGACATTTTAACAACGTTAATTCTTCCAATTCATGAACACAAAATATCTTTCCATTTTCTTGTGTCTTCTTAAATTTCAACAATATTTTGTAGTTTTCAGTGTACAGGTCTTTCACCTCCTTTCATTAAGTTTATTCCTATGTATTTTATTATTTTTGTTGCAAAAAAATGGATTACTTTCATCTTTCTGATAGTTTGTTGTTAGTATATAGAAATGCAACAGACCATTGCATATTGATTTTGTGTCCTGCAACTCTACTGTATTTGTTTATTTCTCATTGTTTTTTTTAGTGGAGTCTTTAGGATTTTCTATAGGTAAAATCATGTCATCTGCAACTAGTGAACAAGTTTTACTTCTTTCCTTCTAGTTTGGATGCCTTTCTTTGTTTTTGTTTTGTTTTGTTTTTCATTCTGGAATGTGAAGCTCCTTTTAATTATAGTATAGTTGACATACACCATTGTATTAGTGTCAGGTGTCCAACATAGTGATTTGACATTTACAAAGTGGTAAGCATCTGTCACCACACAGTTATTGTGATATTACTTACTGGATTCCCTATGCTATACATTATATCCCTGTGACTTATTTATATAACCTTCATAACTGTAATATAGTGAATTTAAGTCCAAAATGGGTTTCTCTGGGCTAAAAATCAAAGTAACCTCCCATCTCAAGATTCTATACATAATCACAAGCGCAAATCTCTTTCTTTTGCCATGTGTGGTAATGTTCCTAGGTTCGTGGGCTTAGGATCTGGATGTCTTTAGGGGGCATTATTCTTTCTGCCACAGCAGGGAAAGAAGACTTCAGATGGCTACGCATACCTGGCATGTGTCAAAGGGAAGCAGGGAGAGAACTGGGCAGGGATGGGAGAGCCTCTGCTGCTATGAAGATCTAAGTTTTAGTCAACCCAATAGGAGGCTGCAGGTGAAAGGCCGTTGTTAGCAGGATCACACATTTGGGCGGAAATAGATGTTAGTTCTAACCGCCAAGCTCAGTCATTGGCTGGAGGCTGCCCAGAAAGACCATGCCTTTGCTCAACAGCTGAGGGGGATCCTGAAGGACCAACATCTGCAGGTTGTCCACCATCATTACTCCCAACAGCTGAATGGGTCGTTCTAGAAGGGAGATCTATGCAGAATACTTTCATGGCCATACCTGTCTTTGATGACTGTACAAGATGAAGGGTAGAGAGGGATATAAAAAGTCAGAAGGACATCCTAGGCTAGATTTGTTACTTCTGGCATTGGACAAGCTACTCATCATCAGTAGAAAAAAAAGGGGGGGGGGATTGCTGCTATTCCAGTCGCCTACTCTATAAAAATACTGGCTCAGAGAACAAGTTGTAAGTTTGCTCATTGCATTATTTTTCGTTGCCAAGATGCTGGACAACACTATATGTCTATCAATAAAGAGAAGATTAAATAAATCATGGTTAATTTATACTATAGACGGGGCATACATTCAGGAGTGAGCAGATATTGAAGAATGACCATTATATATTGAGTACAAAGGGAAAACGTAAAACATGTAAGTTATGATGAAATTTTTGTAAAATAATTGTGCTTCTATAATTCTTTGTGTTCATTTATATTTGCTCAGCCTTCTGAAGCATGACCGTAAGTGACTTTGACAGTGAACACCTGTTAAGTGGGATGGGGAGGTGGGTAGTGAGAAAGGAGGGACTTTGAACCTCAAAAGAGAAATATACAAGGCTTTTCTATAGAGAAGATATTGCTCTTCTAATTCTGAACTTTCATTATAAAGAAATAAAAACTTAACTCTAATTTGCCACAAATATTCACATTCTAAAGTATGTTTTCAGCTAGGAGGATAACATGTTGCATATTTAACTACTCAACTCCAGTTATTAGAGAAATAAATGTGATTCACCTGGTTGTAATCTTGGCATAATTCCTTATTTTCTTATGAGATGGTGACTCAGCAGAATTGTTTATGAATTTTCAAGTCCATTTCTTGAGCAGTCATCACTGTAAACTTCATCCTGGCCACAGGATGGCAGAAGAGGATAAATCATAGGACAGCCAACACTAGATCCAGAACTTTAAGAGATCAACCAAAGAATTTATATGCATGCATATAAGCATAATCCATGGACACAGACAGTAGGGGGTGGTAAGGACATGTGCTGGGGGGTGGGAATGGCCAAGGAGAGGTCAGTGGGGGAAAAGGAGACTTATGTAATAATTTAAACAATAAATAAGTTAAATTAAAAAATTTTTTTAAAGATTGTATAATTCATTCTCTTCCCTTGAGTGTTTAAAACTACTGTTGTTGGGGGGGATTTTTTTATAGTCTTGGAAGTCACATCAGATACTAAACAATACATGTCAGCCACGATTCAACCGGAGGAATAAAATCAGTAGGAGCTATATATCAAGATATTGATTGTGAGGAAGTGGGTTGTGCAATTGGGGGGGCTGGTAAGGCAAATCCACAATCTGTAAGGCAGGCTGTTAGGAAGGCTAGGCTTGAAGGACTGAGCATGGCTAATTCTGTCCTCAGGCAGAATTTCATCTTCAGAGAAGCCTGAGCTCTGCTCTTAAATCTTTTAAACTCAATCAGGCCCCTAAAGTTATCTAAAATGATCTCCCATCCTTAAAACAACTGACTATGGACTTAATTGCATCAACAAAACACTTTTACAGTTGTACTGAGGTTAATGTTCGACTGAATAACTGGGGACTGTAGTCTAGTCAAGTTGACACATCAAAAGACAACCATAGCTGGTAATGCTCAGTGGATGAACATCAACCTATGAACCAGGAGGTCAGGGTTTGATTCCCAGTCAGAGCATATGCCCAGGTTGTGGGCTCAATTCCCAGTAGGGGGTGTGCAGGAGGCAGTTGATCACTGATTCTCTCTCATCACTTGATGTTTCTCTCTCTCTCCCTCTACCTTTCTCTCTAAAATAAATAAAAATATATTTTTCTAAAAAGACAACCACAATCTACTCTGTGTTAACTTGGCAGCCCATACAACACTTTAAACCATACTTAATCTCAAGTGACATCACCAAATTACAAGATAGGAGACCCCAGTCTCTGTCCCCTAACAAAGATCAACAATTACAGAGTTATCCACCAGCAGAAACAGCTCTGGGAAAGTTCAGGAATCCAAGTAAGAAATGAGCAATACAACAAAAATCCTGTGAATAACTGCACAAAATGAGAAGGATGACTCAATCATCCTATCCCCCAAACAGGCATTGCTTGGTGCTAAGGGAAATTACCCATGTTCATTGCAGCATTATTCAGAATAGCCAAGACAGGAAGCAACCCACATGTCCATCAATGGATGAATAAAGAAGATGTGAGATACACACAAAGGGATATTATTCACCATGAAAAAGTAAATTCTGTCATTTTCAACAACATGGATAAAACTTGAGGGCATTGTGCTAAGTGAAATAAGTCAGACAGAGAAAGACAAATGCTGTATGATCTCATATGTGGAATCTTAAAAAGCTGAACTCATAGAAACAGAAAGTGGGGTGGTAGTTACCAGGGACTGAGGGAAGGGAAGATGTTGGTTAAAGGGTAAAACTTCTAGTTATAAGTCTGGAGAATATAATGTATACATGGTGATTATAGTTAACTAGGGGCCCGGTGCACAAATAAATTTGTGCACTTGGGGGGGGGTCCCTCAGCCCGGCCTGTGCCCTCTCACAGTCTGGGACCCCTCAGGGGATGTCCACCTGCTGGCATGCCTGGCCAGCCTGGGTAAGAGGCTGATGGCAGTTTGCTCATAAATCATTGCACCTTTCTAAAAGGGAAAAGGTCCCACATGTCTATTTCACTCATTTAGTCTTCTTCTCTCATCCAGATCCTGATTTCACAATTCCTTATTACCTTGTTTTCCTCTAATGCAATTTTACTTGGTTCAATAAGTAGTTGAAAAATTATTCTTAACAATTACTGGGATCAGAAATCTCCTGTCACCGCCCCGCGCACGCCCCACCCACCCAACACACCCCACGGCCCGCCATCCACCCAGCGCGCCCCACCCACCCTGCCACCTGCTCCACACCCGCCTCCACGGTTGCGCTGCAGGCCTCCATCTTGGCTGAGTTAATTTGCATACAGCCACTCTGATTGGGTGGTGGGCATAGCTTGGCTGGTGGGTGTGGCTTAGGCATCCCGGAGAAATGGTTAATTTCAATATTACTCTTTTATTAGAGTAGATACTAGAGGCCCACTTGGCCTGGCCTGTGGGATCGGGCTGAAACTGGCTCTCTAGCATCCTGAGGGGTCCCGGATTGTGAGAGGGTGCAGGCCAGGCCAAGGGACCTCACCAGTGCATGATCGGGGCCAGGGAGAGATGTGGGAGGTTGGCCAGCTGGAGAGGGACCACAGGAGGGCTCCAGGGCACATCCAGTCCCATCAGCCGGACCCCAGCAGCAAGCTAACCTACCAGTCAGAGAATCTGCCCCTGGTGGTCAGCGCACAT
>PVJC01023765.1:0-26121 GCA_004026665.1 Murina feae | reverse complement strand
CAGTCTCTAGAATATTCTTGAAAAGTCTTATAACCGTGGTTTTGAACTCTATATCCAGTCGTTTGCGTTCCTCCATTTCTGTCTTTTGTGATTTGCTTCTTAGTCTCCGCATTCTGGCTTTCTGTGTTAGGTGTCCTATAGGGCCCAGTGGTTCAGCCTCCCCAATCACCTGGGGTGGACACTCTTGTTGTATGCCTTTAAAGGCTGGGTGCACAGTCTTGTAGTTATCACTGGGAGGTATCACTGGGAGGAAATGATCTGCGGGTTTTTCTCCTTGTTGTTTGGGGTTTGGATCTTTTGGAGTTCTGCCCCGGCTGCAGGCTGGGAGGCACACAGCTTGGGCGGGGTTGTAGGTGGGGTGGGGCAGGGTCTCAGAGTCACAGGGCGGAGCAACCCACAATGGCTGCTTTTCTGCGGCTGAGTCTGTGCGCGCCTTTCAGTCCCCAAATCTCAGCGCTAGTGACTCCTGCGAACGGCACTGGCAGAAAATCGCTAGTCTTCAGCCCCGCTGCCCTGCAGCCCGCGCCACACTCTTTGCGACCCCGGGAGTCCACAATCTCCTCTCTAGCCGCGAACCCGACTGAGCGCAGCCGCCGCTCCCCTTCACCCGCGCCGCTGCCTCCGTTCCGTGCGTCCCTCGATACCTCTCAGTTTTGGCGCAGGGAGCTTCCACTCAGTCTCAAAGCACTCCTTCTCTTGCCTTCTGTTTGCAAAGCCTCCCCTCCCTTGGTTCTGGAGGATGGCCGTTTATCTGTATAGTTGTATTTAAAAATATAGTTGTGGAGGCTGCGGATTTAGGTATATACCTCATGCCGCCATCTTGGTTCTCTTCCTAGTCGGTATAAAGACAACTTAATAAATTAGAAGCAAATAAGAAAATGATACAATTAGAAAATAAAAATGATACATAGAAAATCAACAATATTAATAATTTGAAAATATTAATAAAAGTGATAAAAGAGTAGGGAAGCCAAAATAAAACATTAATAAAGGGGGACATTAAAAATGTTCAAAAGAATAAAAAATTGGGAAGATGAAATAACTACATGTCATTAAATATAAAACTTAGCTCATGCAAACACATTTATAAAAATATCATTAAACAATATTGTCACACAAAAGTATATGGAAAATAAAATCTTTTAAAATAGCTAAATGCCAGGGGAAGGTCAAGGGGGGGAAAAAGGGGAGAGAAAACAGTTTACAATAACAACAAATATAGCTAAAAATAAATCTAACAAAGTTTTGCAAGTTCCTTTTAGAGGTAGTTGTAAAGCTTCTTATTAAAGAACATTTAAATGAATAGATAGATTGCCATTTGGAAGACATAATAACATAAATATGTAAGTTATCCTCACATTATTTTATAGTTTCAATCAAAATTTTATCTGGTGTGAAAGAGTAGTGCAATATTTATTCATGTTATTAATGTTACTTCAAAATTGCCAGATAAAATATAAGGGGAATACTACTCTTTGTAATATTTTAAGCAATAAAACAAAATTTTTTTAAAAAATTGTATTAGAGCTTTAAATTTTCCCCACAAATTCAAGACTCCAAGTTTTATCAATAAGCATAAGCTCTAAGAAAAACTTTACCAACTTATTCAAAATATTCCAAAGTCTAGAAGAATACAGAATAGGCCACTTGATTATGCTAATATAAAAATCAAAATTATGCTCAGCCGATGTGGCTCAGTGGTTGAACATTGACCTATGAACCAATGGGTCATGATTCGATTCCAGTTAGGGAACATGCCCAGATTGTGGACTAGATCCTCAGTGTGGGGTATGGAGGAGGCAACCAATCAATGATTTTCTCTCATCACTAATGTTTCTATCTCTCTCTCCCTCTCCCTTCCTCTCTAAAATAAATAAAAATATATTTTAAAGAAAATCAAAATTATTATAAACTTGGTACCATAAAGAAAAGAAAATTAAAAAAAGAACTATCTCAACATGAATCTAGTTAAAGGGTTACAATATTTTTCTGTAACAGGAGAGATGGAAAATAGGCTTTCTCGACCATATAGTCTCAATTGTAACTACCAGCTTATGCCCTTGTAGTACAAATGCAGCCATAGACAATATGTAAGTGAATGAGCACTGCTGTGTTCCAGTGTTTTGATAAAACTTTATTTACAAAAACAGGTTGTGCCCATGCCCTGCCATTTACATGCCCTGCACATGTGCTGCCCTACTAGGAACAGCCACTGCTTAAATTACAAAAGCTCAGCCCACCTGTCTTAGGGCAGGAAATCTGTGGACTGGTATTCCAAGAGTACATTCTTGCTTGGTTCTTTCCCCTTCCCTCCTATAGACTACTCAGTGAATAATTTGCAACTGAACATCTGTCCACTTGTAGTTTCCTAAAGTAAGACACAAATTGAATCAAGCAATGTGAAAAACAAAACAAAACATAAGATATACTAAAATTAGGTTTGTTCAGATATATAATTCATCTTAGTGACAGAATTAAAGAAAAATTCATATGAATTCCAGTAACATTTAAATACATTTTATAAAAAAGAATCTACCAGCAAATTTGTTATATAAAGGAACTTTAAATAAAAACAAAAACCAAACATCCAACTCAATGGTGAAATGAAAAAAAAATATTACTTTTAAAGATAATGACGAGGACAAGAATGCGTGTTATCACAACTTCTGTTGAGTATTGTAATGGAGGACTCAGCTGGTAATGCTTACAAAGGAAAAACAAATAAAAAATAGAATGATTGTAAAGGAATACACAAAATTATCTATATTTGCTGAAGATAATTGTCTAGATAGAAACCCAAAAGTAACTATAGTTATGTTTATATAATGAATATGAATGTTTAGCAAATTTGCTGGATCATATACAAAAATCAAGTACAATATAATTTCTACATATGTAAATCCTATAGTTGTTTAAGAAAACAGTTTACAATAGCAACAAATATAGCTAAATATAAATCTAACAAAGTTTTGCAAGTTCCTTTTAGAGGCAATTGTAAAGCTTCTTATTAAAGAACATTTAAATGAATAGATAGATTGCCATTTGAAGACACAATAACATAAATATGCAAGTTATCCCCACATTATTTTATAGTTTCAATCAAAATTTTATCTGGTGTGAAAGAGTAGTGCAATATTTATTCATGTTATTAATGATATTTCAAAATCACCAGATAAAATATAAGGGGAATATGTTTAGAAGTATAGATTTGGCAACCAGTCAGCCAAGGTTAAAAGCCACTCCTACTTACTGATGATGAGACTTCAGTAAAGTTACTTAAGCTGTCTGTACCTCAATTTCTTCATTTATAAGATAAATATAAAAGTATTTCATAGGAGTGTTGTGAAGATTAAGTTAGTATGTGTAAATTACTGTGATGATTAACTTTATGACAACCTGACTGGGCCCAGGGATGGCCAAATAGCTGGTTAAATGTTATTTGTGGATGTGTCTAAGAGGTGCTTCTAGAAGTGGTTAGCATCTGGATTGGTGGACTCAGTAAACAACCAATTGGACCTACTTTTGAAAAATAGCATTGATTATATTTAAAAGGCGCCTAGGAAAAAATCTTTTAGTTGGGTTCCACCAAGGAAAGATACTAGTAAGAAACTGGAAGACAAAAATAGTGAGGGCAGGATACTTATTTGCCGGGCACACCTCCTAACTTGCTCCCACAGTCTCCTGTGGATTGTCTGCTTTCCTCTATGGGAATCCACAGATCCTTTCAAAGAGCTGTAGCCATCTCCTCAGGCATGTAGTAGCATGAGTTTACTGTTTCTAGCCCAGAGGTACTTCACTATCAGAGGTTGTTCTGTCTAAAGCATATTCATAACTTTGCAAGTGATAAATTGTCATTCCACAGTATTAGAAAATGTAGACGACCAATTAGACCTACTTTTAAAAAATAGTACTAATAATTTTAAGAAGCACCTAGGAATAAATCTTATAAAAGATGTCAGACATAATGAAGCTTATTGATATATCAAAGTAAAAGGTAACATTTTTAGATGGGCAGATTATGTACATGGATGGGAAGATTGTATATTGTAAAGATTTCAACTTTTCTAATTAAGCTATGAATTCAATAAATTTCAAGAAAGCAATATTTTGCAAGAATAGAGAAGCTAATTAAAAATGCATATGGAAGTAGACTAGGCTTCAGATGGTGACCACACAAGATAGTATATTGATGTTGCATTATAAAGTTGTACAACTGAAATTTATGTTATTAACCAATTTTACTCCAATAAATTTAATTAAAAGTGCATATGGAAATTTAAAAGGCCATTGCAGTGAAGAGAAAGGAGCCATAGATCACATTAAAGTTCAAGTTAAAAATAATGGCCTGGAACTTGGAGCTCCGATCAATAATGAAGATAACTGGTTTGCTCATCAGAATGATTTCAACCAGCTTCTGGCTGAACTGAATAGTTGCTATGGACCAGAATCAGCAATCTCCCCCTAGGATAAAAGGAAAATAAATCTTTCAGCTTTAAAGAAAAGTCCAAATCTCCAAGAACCGTATTCACAAAAGGGAAGGATCTATCATCTCAGAGCAAAATAAACCTTGACTGCATTATTTGGGAAAGACAGAGTAAGAAGACTCCTGAGGATTATTTCAGCCTTGTCACTCCCGATGGAATGGAACCTCCAATGCAATCACCGGTGACTTCACCATCCAGGTGTATTTTGTCAAGCAGATGGCAGAACTAAACAACAAGCCACAGGCCATGGTTGCAGAACCTGACTTTCCAGAGATCCAAATAGAAAGGAAAAGGGGAAAGAAATGCAAGAAAGAGGCGGAAGATAAAAATGTGGAAAATTACACCCACCTAAGATCAAGAAAAAGAGAGACCAAGTTGAGGAACAGCACGGAGACTCTAGTTGAGATGAGATTCCTGACACTTGTGCTGAGGATGGAGAGGATTGTGTGTGGTCACATGATGGCCATTACTTACAATGAAATGCTCTCCAAAAAGGGAAAAGAAAATGCTACAAAAGCAAGTTAAGGCAGCAGTAGGTACTATGCTAGATGAAACACCAGTGAAGAAGGAGAAGGAGAAGGAGAAGGAGAAGAAAGAAGGTTCCAAATAATGAATTTCTCCTGAGCCAGATCACTCAGGGGGTTGACAGGAAAGAAATTTGGGCCTGAAGTCAGAGGAAAGTTCACCCTAGAGAGTTTGTGCACATCTTTTAAGATGCTCAGGGATTGAATTTTGACCTCTTACCATATTTTTTCCAAATCATATTCCCAGAACATTTTAATGTTCCAAAGCATGGCTCTCATAAACCAATAAATTTCTTTGTATACTCTTAAAAATTATTCTAGTACCCTATTAACCAGAAAAAATCCTATATAATAAAGAGGGAATATGCAAATTGACCATCACTCCACTACAAAGATGGTGGAGCCCACAGTGGAGGCGAGGTTTCCATAACACAAGGTTGCTGCACTCACAGAGGAGGCTGAGTTCCTGTAATGAGCCTTAACAAGCAATGAGCAGGGATCTGAGGATGCACCCCCCTCTGGCCCCTGTGGGGTTTGACAAGGGCCCTCAGGCCATGCCCCCCACCCAGTGGGACTTGAAGGGGGACATCAAGGCATGCCCTCTGCCCTGGCCTAGGCTGAGGGACCTCAGACTGCACCCCTTGCCCTGGTGCTGAGCCAGGGGACCTCAGGCTGTGCCTCTTGCCCAGCAGGGCTTGAAAAGGGTGGGACCAGCTGGGTCTGGATCTAGCCCAATGAGGGGGACAGCCAGGTCTGGGTCTCATGTGATTTTGAGGCACACATGAAAGGGCAGGGACTTGACTCTGGTTCCTGTGGTGCACCCTAGACTCTGACAGGAGTAAGATTTTCATATACATTTTACTAATTTTTTTTATCTCTGACACTTCTATTATAGAGAAAGGGAAAATAACAATATTAAAATATTTCCTCTAATTAATCCCCTTTTAATGTGCATGAATTTCATGCACCAGGCCACTAGTAATAATTATAAGAAAAAAATTAGGTCATCAGGTGAGCTCTTTATTTTTTTCATTTTTCATTACATTTATTGGGGTGACAATGGTTCATAACATTATGTTTCAAGTGTACAATTCTATGATACATCATCTGTATATTGCATTGTGTTCCTATCATCCAAAGTCACCATAATAAAATAAGATATATTTCCATCTTAAAAGCCATTCTCTGTGTGTGATACCTTAGCAGGACTTCCAATTGTACAGCCTCTAACATTAACAGAAGTAAAAGATCTCAAACTTGACAAAGGACAAAGCTCTCCCAGGAAGAGAAAGCATTTCCAAAAATTGTAACACTCCTCCATAAATAGCATCATGTAAATAATCATCTTAATAAATGTTAACATGTATCACTCTAGACAACTTTTTCACTAGTTTTATTTCCCTAATCCCAGCAACATATTACAGAAAGGCAATAAAATCAATGAAATCCACTGTATTCCCCTTATGAGTTTGAACAAATCCTCAAGATAATATGATGTTTTAACATATATTTTGAAATATCAAATTGTTTTGAAAGGCTTTAAAAAACTTTGAACAGAACAGATGAAGATGGAGTAAAAATGTAAAATCACCTTTCCTTTGCAGTAACAACTCAGCATTACAGTTAAAATGTTTACTGTAACCATCTTGCAATGAGCATCATTAAAACAACTTAAGCATCACTGAGCACACTATTAGTGATTTTTAGATCTGTGTGTGTATATATATTTTACTTTCAAAGTCTTCTTTGTTGAATGTATTACATATGTCCCTGCCCCCACCCCATTTCCTTCCTCCACCTGTTACCTGCACCATCCCAAGCTTTCATAATCCTATTGGCTGTGTCCATAGGTAATGCACATAAATTATTGGTGAATAGCTTCCTGCCAGCTCTGTTCCATGTTTTCATGCCTCTGGTTCTATTTTATTCATCAGTTTATTTTGTTCATTTGATTCCTTGTTCATTTTTTTAATTTTGTTTTATTGCTTAAAGTATTACAAAGTGTTATATAAGTCTCCATTTTTTCCCCTTGACCTTCCCCCCTCCTCCCATACCCCCCAGGGTCTTGTGTCCATTGATTATACTTATATGCATGCATACAAGTCCTTCAGTTGATCTCTTAACTTCCCCCAAACCCTCCCCAGCATTCCAGCTGTAGGTTGAGAGTCTGTTCAATGCTGTTCTGCATCTGTATCTATTTATGTTCATCAATTTATAATGGTCTTTATTATCCATAAATAAGTGAGATCATGTGATATTTTTCTTTCATTGACTGGCTTATTTCACTTAGCATAATGCCCTCCAGTTCCATCCATGCTGCTGCAAATGGTAAGAATTCCTTTTTTACAGAAGCATAGTATTCCATTGTTTAGATGTACCACAGTTTTCTAATCCATTCATCTGCTGATGGGCACTTAGGTTGTTTCCAAATCTTAGCTGTGGTAGATTGTGCTACTCTGAACATAGGGGTGCATATATCCTTTATGATTGGTGTTTCTGGTTTCTTGGGATATATTCCCAGAAGTGGGATCACAGGGTCAAATGGGAGTTCCATTTTTATCTTTTTGAGGAAACTCCATACTGTCTTCCATAGTGGCTGCACCAGTCTGCATTCCCACCAGGAGTGCAGGAGAGTTCCTTTTTTTCTGCATCCTCTCCAGCACTTGTTGTTTGTTGATTTGTTGATGATAGCCATTCTCACAGGTGTGAGATGATACCTCATTGTTGTTTTGATTTGCATCTCTTGGATGATTAGTGACTTTGAGCATGTTTTTGTATATCTCTTGGCTTTCTGAATGTCCTATTTTGAAAAGTGTCTATTTAGGTTCTTTGCCAATTTTTTTGATTGGATTATTTATCTTCCTTTTGTTAAGTTTTATGAGTTCCCTATAAATGTTGGAAATTAAACCCTTATTGGAGATAACATTGGCAAATATGTTCTCCCATGCAGTGGGCTTCCTTGTTGTTTTATTGATGTGATCTTGAGAAAGAACAAAGTAGGTGGGATCTCCATACCAAATATCAAACTATATTACAAAGCCACTGTTCTCAGAACTGCCTGGTACTGGCACAAGAACAGACATATAGATCAATGGAATAGAAAAGAGAACCAAGACATTGACCCAAACCAATATGCTCAATTAATATTTGACAAAGGAGGCAAGAATATACAATGGAGTCAAAACAGTCTCTTCAATAAATGGCGTTGAGAAAATTGGACAGATATATGCAAAAAAATGAAACTAGACCACCAACTTACACCATACACAAAAATAAACTCAAAATGGATAAAGGACTTACATGTAAGATGGGAAACCATAAAAATACTAGAGGAATTTAAAGGCAACAAAATCTCAGACATATGCCGAAGCAATTTTTTCAGCTCCTAGGGCATTGGAAACTAAAGAGAAGATAAACAAATGGGACTACCTCAAAATAAAAAGCTTCTGCACAGCAAAAGAAACTATCAATAAAACAAGAAAGCCCACTGTTCATTTATTTTTATATTAAATTGTTGTACTTATTGGCACTTCATTGTTCATATTTTAATCTTCTTTCTTCTTTCTTCTTCTTCTCCTTCTTCTTCTTCTTCTTCTTCTTCTTCTTCTTCTTCTTCTTCTTCTTCTTCTTCTTCTTCTTCTTCTTCTCCTTCTTCTTCTTCTTTCTTCTCCTTTCTTCTTCTTCTTCTTTCTTCTCCTTCTTTCTTCTTCTTCTTCTTCTTCTTCTTCTTCTTCTTCTTCTTCTTCTTCTTCTTCTTCTTCTTCTTTCTTCTTCTTCTTCTTTCTTCATGAATACCATTCAGCATTTCATGTCATACTAATTTGGCAGTGATGAACTCTTTAGCTTTTTCTTGCCTATGAAGCTAAGTCCTTTCTATCCATCACTTTGAATATTTCCTGCCACTCCCTTCTGGCCTACAAAGTTTCTGTTGAAAAATCAGCTAATAGTCATATGGATGCTCTCTTGTAGGTAACTTATTGCTTTTCTCTTGCTGCTTTTAACACTTTGTAAGTAGGCATTTTCCCTCCACTGTGTGGTAGCGTTTGAAACACTTTCCTTTGTGCAGGGGTACATTACAAAACTTGCACATGTACCATTTCACTACGTAGTTTATGAGCAGCACACACACGACAACGACGTAAAACACTTTTATTTTTGCCAGTTCCAAGGTATGTTTCCTCATGTCCATTGACAGTCTCCCTAGTAGATCCTATTTTATTTTATTTTATTTTATTTTATTTTATTTTATTTTATTTTTTTGGTGGATCCGATTTTACTCGTTTCCCACAAAAAATTTATTCACTCTTTGTCTTTAACATTTGGCATGCATATGTCTTGGGGTGGGCCTCTTTGAGTTCCCCTTGTTTGGGACTCTATGCACTTCCTAGACTTGTAAGTCTATTTCTTTCACCTGGTAGGAGACATTTTCTGTCATTATTTCTTCAAATAGATTTGCAATATCTTGCTTTCTCTCTTATCCTTCTGGCACTCCCATGATGCAAATGTTGGTACGTTTGAAGTTGTCCCAGAGGCTCTTTACACAATCTTCATATTTTTGGATTCTTTTTTCTTTTTCTCTTCTGATTGGGTAGTTTTTGCTTCCTCATATTCTAAATTGCTGATAAGATTTTCAGCGTCCTCTTCTGTACTGTTGAGTCCCTGTAGATTATTCTTTCTTTCAGTTAGTGTATGCTTAATTTATGATTGGTCCTTTTTCATGTCTTTGATCTTCTCATTAAGGTTCTTGAAATTCTCACTAGGACTCATGAAGCTCTCATTAACTCCATTAAAGTTCCCATTAAGATACTTGAGTATCCATATAACCATTGTTTGAACTCTGTATTTAGTAGTTTGTTTGCTTCCATTTCATTTAGTTCTTTTTCTGGAGATTTCTTCTGCCCTTTCATTTGCAACATGTTTCTTTGTCTCCCCATTTTGGCTGATTCCCTGTGTTTGTTTCTATGTATTAGGTAGACTTGCTATGTCTCCTGGAATTGGTAGAGTGGCCTTGTGTAGTAGGTGTCTTGTAGGACCCAGTGGCCCAGCCTCCCCAGTCACCTTAGATGGGCACTCTAGGTGTGCCCCTGTATGGCTTCTGTGCACAGTCTTATTGTAGTTGAACCTTAATTTCTGTTGGAATCCTTTGGAGGAATTGACATCCCATCCAATTGGCTGTGAGCACCAGCTGCGACTACAGTGGAAGAACTGCTATGCAGGAGACACCCCTATGGAGCAGGACTTGCTTCAGTGGGGCTTTGGTTTCCTCCTGAGTCTGCCTCTTGAGTGTGTTGTTCATGGATGTATAGAGTTATAATTTGGTGTGGTTTGAAGATGTCCACTGGGTTCACTGGCTCTGAGGCCTCCTGCGAGGTACAAAGTCAGCCACTGCCTTGGGCCACCCAACAAGAGCTATAGAGCAACCTGCAGATGGCTGCCACTTGTGTTGGGCCTGGAAGTGAGCAGAGAAGGCCAAGATTTCTTAGGTCTTTCATTGATAAGTATGGGGCATGCTGACACCAGATGCTACTTTTTAAAGATATTTTAGGAAAATCTGAAGCCTGAGCCAGGACAGGCTATTCATATGGAAAAGCCTTTGCAAACAGCTTAGGTGGGGCTGCAAATTGGGTGGGGCTGGGTCTTAGGGAATCATCAGGGGAGAGAAAACAGTGTGAGCCAGGCTGATGGAAGCTAAAATATGACTGCCAGTCAGCTTTGTAATGGAGGAGGTCTCAACATAGGAATAATGACCTCTGGGAGCACTCCTGTTTGGGAGAAAGCCACTATCGAGTTCTTATTCTAATGCCAGACAATCCCATTCCTCCTTCTATGTCCCTGGATCCCTCAAAGTCACTGCCTGGCACTGAAGCTCAGTGCCCTTTAAGTGGAATTGCCTGAGACTCCAGTACCCTCTGTGTCATTCAGCCACAATCCCCGCTGGTTTTTATAGCCTGAAGTTACAGGGACTTCTCTTCCCAGCCTGGAACCCTAGGCTGGGAGTTTAGTGTGGAGCTAGGACCTGTTGCTCCTCACAGGAGGCCTCTGCAAATGAGATATCCCTCCCACTTATAATATTGTCACACACGGGTGTCAGTCCAACCCAGACAGTGCCTCCACCCCTCTTACCAGTCTAATGTGCTTTCTTCTTTATTTCTCTAGTTGTAGGGCTTCCATTCATCCAGATTTCAGGCAGTTCTGAATGATGGTTGGTCTGTATTTTAGTTTTAATTTTTATGTGGTTTTAGGGGGCGGAGAGTACCAGTGTTTACCTATACCACCATCTAGGTTCCTGTTAGTGATTTTTAAGTTAGATATCCAGAACTGGAATTGATAGATCAACACATACACATTTAAAACTTTAGGAAATTTAGCCAATGTCCTCTGCAGAGCTTATACCAAGGCTAGGTGCCCGCTGCACAAAAATTTGTGCACCCGAGAGGTCCATCAACCCGACCTGTGCCCTCTCACAGTCTGGGACCCCTCTGGGGCTGTCCACCTGCTGGTGTGCTTGGTCATCCTGGGTGAGGGGATGATGACTGTTTGCAGGCTGGCCAAGCCCCCCAGTGTGGATCCTCACCCCATTGGGGTGTGGCCCGCCTGGGTGATGGGCTGAGGGCCGTTTTCAGGCTGCCCACAGTCCCTTCAGGTTTTGGGTCCCTACTGGGGTACCTGGCCAGCCTGGGTGAGGGGCTGATGGCTGTCTGCAGGCTGGCCAAGCCCTCAAATGGTGTCCCTCATCCCATTGGGGTGTGGCCAGCATGGGTGACGGGCTGAGGGGCGCTTTCAGACTTTCAGGCTGCCCACAGTCCCTTCAGGTTTTGGGTCCCTACTGGGGTACCTGACCAGCCTGGATGAGGGGCTTATGGCTGTCTGCAGGCTGGCCAAGCCCCCCAGTGGCATCCCTCACCCCATTGGAGTGTGGCCAGCATGGGTGACGGGCTGAGGGGTGTTTTCAGACTTTCAGGCTGCCCACAGCTCCCATTGACCCAATGTCCCAGCAAGGCTGGCTGGAAGCAGGTTTCTGGGGATTGTACAACCCCAGTGTACAATCATTTATCTTCTATAATTCATACACTGTTCCTTTAATCCAGGGCCTAGGCAAGTAATGAAGCCTCTTCTCTGCTTCAGCTCTGGCTTCTATAATGAAACAATGTTTCCCTTAGAAGTCAGGCCCAGCCTGCTGTTTGCTTCAGCTCCTGAGACTTCTAGGATTGAAACTATGTTGCAAATATGTTGTTCCCTGGAGCGGAGAGAAGCCCAGGCAGCCCACAAACAGTTTCACTCCTGCTGCAACAGAAACTGCCTGTTTACTCAGCTCCCTGAGTGCCAGCCTCCATGTTGGCTGTATTAATTTGCATACAGTTGCTCTGATTGGCTGGTGGGCATGGCTTAGGCATCCTGAAGGGATGGTAAATTTGCATATTATGCTTTTATTATATAGGATATACTCAAATCAAGTATGTGGGAATCCACATGTCATCGCCCCATTGCCTACACAATTTTTAAAAACTTTTTGTTATGTAACAGACAAACATGGGTATACATTACTTCTGATCTTTCCAGAAATGTACTGACCTTTTGAAAACTCCTGCTGATCTCTTCCTGGTCATGTTCTCTGATTGATTGTCTAATGTTTTTCTTTATGGACTTGAACTGTACTACTTTCCCTACTGTAAATCAATAATCTATCAATGATATTATGAATTTTTATCATTAGCTGAATATCTTGCAAATATTTTCCTCCACTTTACACATACTTTTGTGTTGGCTTTGATCAGACAAAAATAATTCATTTTCATATAATCAAATTTAACTATTTTCTCATGTCTTTGAGATTTGGAGTGTCATTTAAGAAAACAAAATCAAGGACAGTAAAATATTCTCTCATACTGTCATTTAACATAATAAAAATTATTTAAGCCTAGAACCAACTGCAATTTTCAACCTTTTTCATCTCATGGTACACATAATTACTAAATTTCTGTGCTACACCAACAAATATATTTCTTACTGATCTGAGGAAAAAATAGGTATAATTTTGATTCATTCACATTGAATGGCTATTGTTGTGTTGTCTGTTATCATATTTTATTTGACAATCTAAGGGAAAATAAATCATCACCCCTGACTAAATAGTCAGGTATTGCATGTTTTAAAAATTCTTGGGGCACACTGGTTGAATTTCGCTGACCTAAAAGTTATTTTCATATATGGGGTAAGGTAGGTAATTAAAAATTTCTTTTTAAGAGTATGGCCAAATGGCCAAAATGTTACAATACCATTGAATATCCCCTTCTTTTCCCACTTGATATGAAATAGCATCTTAACCATTTATTAAAATTCATATATTTACACCTACATATAAATATATTTACAAACATATATATGAATTTGTGTCTGGGTTTTCTACTCCACTTCATTTCTCTTTTTTATGCTTTTAGTACTATCACACTCTTTTAATAATCTCTTTATACGTAGTGGAAAATCTTTTTCATTTAAAAATATATATGTTTAGTGCATTAGCTTTACATAGCCTTTCTTCATGATCATTTGAGAATCCTATCAAGCTGAATACAACATCATTTTATTAAATTACATTTGTCTAACACTGATTCAGTAGTTTCATTTCCATTCCTCTTTATTAAGAATCATTATTTTGCAGCACATTTTAGCCAAGGAGCTTGCATTTTGCCATAGTTTTGACAATGTTGTAAGCTTCTTTGCAGAAGGTTTTCCTTATAAAGCTGTTTTCAGCTTCTTATTTGCAACTTTATCAATAGAGATTTATTCATGTATCTGTAAGATTTCTCACAGTTTTTGAACAATATATTCCTATGTATATCACATTTTTTATTTAATCCAATTTCATTTTTAAATAATTATTGGTACTAGTATATAGAAAACAGTGATATGTATATTTTTATTCTTATATAGGCATCTAAAAATTTATGAGTTGTTACCATTTTTTAATTTAATTATTTAGGATAGCAAGACTAGAAAATCATATCTTATATAATAAAGGCCTAATATGCTAAGTGCCCATTCTCCCAGTAGTCCGTTCAACCAATCAAAGCATAATATGCTAATGATGTGCTAAGGTTGCTCAACCACTTAGCACACCAGGATGACCACCAGGATGCAGACATGCTGACCAGTAGGTTAGCTTGCTGCTGGGGTCTGGCTGATGGAGACTGAGCTAGACAGGCCAGACATGCCCTGGAGCCCTCCCATGGTCCCTCCCTGGCTGGGCAACCTCCCACATCTCCCCCTGGCCCCAATTGTGCACCAGTGGGATCCCTTGGCCTGACCTGCACTCTCTTGCAATCCAGGACCCCTTGGGGCATGTTGGAAATCCAGTTTTGGCCCAATCCCACATGCCAGGCAGAGGAACCCCATTGGTGCACAAATTTGTGCATCAGGCCTCTAGTAATCTATAAAGGGTGATAGTTTTCTCTGTAATATGTATGGTCCTTCTTTATTTTCCTTACTTTATATTATTTTCATGGGTTCCCTATGTAATATTTAATAATACAAGCTAATCTTATTTTTATGGGGAAGCATTCTTTAATGTTGAAAAACATTGTGTTATTTGATCAAATTTGATAGATTTGATTAATCAAATCAAGGAAGTTCCTTTTATTCCTAATGTGTCCTTCTTTTTATAAATAGAGATAATAGGCTTTTTAAAAAATTATTTTTTGACAGTCATTTTACATTTTAGTTTCAACATGTAACAATGAACATTAATGCGTTTCTCAATATTGAGTCAATCTTGTTTTCTAAGAATAAAAACCATTTTGCCTTAATACAGAGAAGATTCACTGTGCATTTTATTTAGAACTTTTGCCTTAATTGTCATTGTCTGAATGGTATAAAGCTATGAGTGCATGTTTCTGTTTATATGTGTGTTGTGTGTGTGATCTGTCCTTATCAATTTGCTATCTTATTTATGGGCAAGCCTCAAAGAATGAGTGTAAAAAATGTCAGTCTCCTTTTCTATGCTCAAAAAATATATATGCCATCCTCATTAAAGGATTGCTGAGGCTCCTCACATGGGGAACCATCTTGGCTGGGGCTGACCAGCAACCCCTGAATGATGGATGAACAGATTACTTCCACACAGTTTCACTGTGGGGCTAAGGGACAGCCTGGCTGAAGAAGCCAGGCAGCCTCAATTGCCTGCCTCGTTAAGCTTTTATTGGAATTTTTATCTTTATATATAATCAGTAGGTGAGTAATCTTGGGAGGACACACATGTTTACATTGTCTTCTAGGCAAGGGCATCCAGGGATTAAGAATAAGGATTCCAGTAAACACCCAGGAGTCTGCACGTACACACACTTATTTGGAAAGGTAAAGGAATAATTAGGGGTGCCGCCTTCTATACTCCCTAAGTCTCCCTAAGTCAGAATTCTGATAAACAGGGCAAGAAGCCTTCTACACACTTCCCTTTTCTTGGAATATCCTCCTTATAAGCTTTCCAACCAAGTCTATTGTGCTCCCCAACAAGGACTGACCTTCAAACACTGCCTGGGTCTGTTGTCTATTTAGGAAATAAATTTCATCAACTTTTCCATTTTTTTATCTGGTGCCTTCCATGACGAAGTTCTCTAACACTTTACTAAATATATTTTCTAAATTTTCACATGTCTTGGCTATGAGTCTTTTCTCATTCTGTGTGCATGCTCTCTATCTCTCTCTCATTTGCCTCCTTCCCTTTCTCTGTTTATCCCTATTCTCAAAACAAACTGAATAAAACTTAACTATTATATTGATCTTTCTAAAAAAACAAGTTTTCATTTTCTTATCAATTTTTCCTAATAATAAACGTATCTTCCTACTATTTTAGTTTCATTTTCATTCTGTTCATATATTTGAAATATATTTGAATATGTGTTTAAAACTATAACATATATATATATATATATATATATATATATATATTCATATTCATGTATATTTGAGGTTACACATTGCTGCCCCCACTCCCTGAATTCTTCTTTGGCTTTATACTAAAGTTTGGAAATAAACTATTCTTTTTTTTCTTATTTTCATATTATTTATAATTTCCATTTAGAATAGAGTGACTAGAAAATCATATCTTATATAATAAAGGCCTAATATGCTAAGTGCCCAGTCACCCAGTAGTCTGTTCAACCAATCAAAGCATAATGTGCTAAAGATATGCTAAGGCTGCTCAACCACTAGCTGTGACGTGCATTTATATCATTTTAATATCTCATTTTTATGATCACTGTTATTATTAATAAACCAGAGGCCCAGTGTACAAGAATATGTACACTCAGGGAGGGTCCCTCATCCTGGTCCCTCTCACAGTCTGGGAACCCTCGGGGGATGTCTACCAGCTGGATTAGGCCTGCTCCTCTGGCAATCGGGTGTAAGCTTGCAGTCAGACATCCCTCTGGCAGCCTGGGAGCTCTTGGGGGATGTCCACTTGCCAGTAGGAACCAGGCCTAAGCTTCAGTCTGACATCCTTAGTGCTGCTAAGGAGGCAGGAGAGACTTCCACCACCATCGCTATACTGGCAGCCATCAGCCTGGCTTGTGACTGAGCAGAGCACTGACCACCAGGGGCAGCTCCTGCATTGAGCATCTGCCCCCTGGTGGTCACTGTGTGTCACAGTAACCAGTCATTCCCAGTCATTCTGTTATTAGGGTCAATTTGCATATTACCCTTTTATTATATAGCATAGAGGCCTGGTGCATGGGTGGGAGTCAGCTGGTTTGCCCTGAAGGGTGTCTTGGATCAGGGTGGAGGTCTTGCTGGGGTTCCTGGACAGCCTGGGTGAGTGGCTGATGGCTGTTTGCAGGCTGGCCACAGCCCCTTCAGGGTGGGGGCTCCTGCTGGAATGCCTGGCCAGCCTGGGTGAGGGGTTGAGGGCTGTTTTCAAACTGGCCACATCCCCTTCAGGGAGGGGAGTCCTGCTGGGATTCCTGGCCAACCTGGGTGAGTGGATGATGGCTGTTTGCAGGCTGGCCACAGTCCCTTCATGGTGGGATCCCCGCTGGGGTGCCTGGCCAGTCTGGGTAAGGAGCTGATGGCTCTTTGCAGGATGGTCACAGCCCCTAGCCACCCAAGCTCCCAGCTAGGCTGGCTGGAAGATAGTATCTGGGGTTTATTTATCTTCTATAATTGAAACTTTGTTGCCTTGAACAGAGGCCACAGCCTGCCTAGGCAGACAGCTTCCTCCATCGCCAGGGCAACCAAGCCTCCTGTTTGTTCTAGCTCCATGGCTGCCAGCCACCATCTTGGTTGAGTTAAGTTGCATATAGTCACTCTGTTTGGCTGGTGGGCATGGCTTGGACTGTAGTAGAGTGACACCAATTTGCATATTACTCTTTTATTAGGTTAGATATTAACCTTCATAAAAGACATCTTGGAATTTAGAGATATCTTATTGTTTTCCTGGACTGAATTTTTTATCACTATGAAATAAACTATTATATCCACCTAATGCATTCATCATGAGTTCTATCTTATCTGAGTTCAATACTGCATTATCCATTTTTATTTTGTAAGCAAAAGTAAATATCTTATAATTTTTAATATTTATCAATTGTATTCCATTTTAAGCCCTGTATGTTGAAATATTTTCATCTAATTTTTCTTCTAGTAATTACTTATTATTGCATTGTATCCAACTTGTTTCATTTTTTATTTTTTTAAAATATATTTGTATTGACTTCAGAGAAGAAGAGAGAGGGAGAGAAAGATAGAAACATCAATGATGAGAGAATCATTGATCGGCTGCCTCCTGCATGCCCCCTGCTGGGGATCGAGCCAGCAACCTGGGCATGTGTCCTTGACCAGAATCAAACCTGGAACCCTTTAGTCCACAAGCTGACGCTCCAACAACTGAGCCAAAGCAGCTAGGGCACGTTTGTCTCATTTTTTTAAAATGTATTTTTCATTTTAAGTTATGCAAGCAGTTCATTTAACATGAAAGTATACAACATATTACTATTTACCCACCAATTAGATATAACAGATATTAACTTTTTAAATATTTTGTATGCTATTACTTTGAACGAATATTTAAACTTCCATTGTACTACTACTATCAAAATAAAATCAATAGCTATATTTTCCTTCTGAAAACCACCGTAGTCACGGTATATTATCACTCCTTTAATTTCTTCACCAACAAGTTCCATTATTTTTCATGGAAGGTTCTTTGTTTTCTGATTGGGATTTTTCATATTATTCATCAGTAATTATTTAACCTAATTAAGGTTTCATTGCTGGTATATATCTCACTACTGTGTCTTGTTTTGCATATTTTTGTTCTGTTGAATTTTACATGTGTTGGGAAATTCTTACATGTAAAGTATACAGGAATTAACAGTTTTGAATATTTATAAGATAAAAATGTCATTATTGTGCTTAGTTGGTTTTGAT
The DNA here is from genome assembly GCA_004026665.1 of Murina feae. NCBI lineage: Eukaryota > Metazoa > Chordata > Mammalia > Chiroptera > Vespertilionidae > Murina > Murina feae. The sequence continues at coordinate 7,697 of PVJC01023765.1, read as the reverse complement.
ATAGAATAAGAGGTGCCAAATAATGTTATCTCAGAGTTTTAAGTTTGATAATTGTCTTCTAGCTTCCACTGTCAATGATGATAAATCTGATTACCACAATTTTATAGTCAGGTGGTTTTTTTACTGCCCTTTCCCATGATTTTAGAATTTCTCCTTGTTTTTTGAAGTTATAAACTTTTCTAGATTATGCCATTAGCAGTGGTTCTTTTTACATTCATCCTAATTTGATTAGCTTTTAAACACTAGATTTTACCTGTTTCTAGCCCTTACAAATACTTTTCTTTCATTTATTGAGTATTTCTTCTTGTTTTATTTAAGTTTTATCTCATTTTTGCCTTCTGGGATTTATTTTAGATATATCCTGAAAGTCCAAGACTGACTCTCTGTATCTACTTACTTTTAGGAATTTATTCCATATTTTTATGCCTCTTACTTTTTTGCTCATGAGTGTTTTGTTTTTACCTTCATATTCCTAACTAGTTTTTCCAGCTCTATCAATTCTATCGATCATATTTTAAAACTTAATATCAATACATGCTTATGTATTTTTAATGGGAACTTTTTTTGTCTTTGCTCATTTTTTGCAGCTTATTTTTGTATCTATTATCTTAGGATATCTCTGGGAGTACTGGTTAGCAGCTTAGAACTTCCATTCTAATTCTAAATTCTCTCTTTTTCACAGTCAAAATCTGTTTTTCCTTTTTCTTCCAAGTTCTTTCTTTTTAATGCCATTGGTTTTAAAAACCAACCTCTACCCCATGATTCTTGATTTTCAATTAATTTTATGAATTAAAGATTATGTCAGCAATAGGAGACAACTGATACAGGTTTTCTTTGTGGCCTACCCCACCTGCAGCAATAACTGTGCAGAGGCACAAAAGACAACAGTCAGACAAATGTTCGAGGTAGGGAATAGCATGCACAGTCTTATTTGCTAACAGAAGGAGCATGTTATTTTGCAACATGAGGTATTTAGTGTGTTTACCTCCTGAGAAGACTAGCCTTTCCATTCACTCATCCTCTGCATGTGTTTTGGGGATTCTGAACTACTTCTTGCTCTGCTGTTCTCTCTCAAACTCTGCATGAATAAGAGTCTTCCCCAGAAAAGTAATTCACTCCCATTAGTGCAGTGGATCTCAGTTTTCGTTGCACATGGGAATAGCCTAAAAAAACTTTAAGAAAATCCCAATGCCCAAACTTCAATCCAAAACAACTAACTCAGTCTTTAGGAGAGGAGCCCACACATTATTTTTTGTAACTATCTAAATATTTCTAATGAGAAACAAGGTTCAGAATACTAACTGAACTGTATGAAATATAGCATGGACAGGAATTTTTCACTCTTTCTCTATTTACAATGCAGTTCTTTAATTATCCTGGAGAATTGTCTCCATTATTTTATTTTTAATTCTGTTTTGATGTTTTTTTAGTACCTGTTCTTATTTCACTAGGGCTTTTTTCAATATGTATGGAAAGTCCTCTTTGTTAATCAATTTCTTCCTTTTTACCAACTTCTAGAAAATTCTCAAAATTTATGAGCCAGCTATTCCACCAGTTGTTTGTCTTTTTTGTTTTCTTTGTTGTTGTTGTTTTGTTTTGTGTTGTTGTTTTTTTTACCAGCATTCTATGGTGTTTGCTATTTTCTGTAATTTTAAGAAATACTACATGGGTGAGAAAGTGCATGAGTATGATCAGCTTGTCATAATGATCTAATCTCCAATGTTGGAATATTTTATAATACTTTGAGTCTGTATTCTCTATGCTGCCATGAAATTTGAGTTATTTTTAAAGTCTCACTCACCTTCATTTCTAACCTTGCATTTAATTATTCATAAATACACTTAGTCTTATTGATAGTTTTTTTACAGCAAAATAAAGGGCACCATGATTCTCATCAACATGACTTAAGCAGTCTTGAAGTGAAGTAAAGTATACAACTTTGACCTTTAAAAATATTTACATTTTATAAAATTATGCTCAAACTTCAGCTGTTTTCAAAACTTGAACTTTGCCTCTCCTCTTATTTCCTTTATTTCAAATAATGGCCCAACCAACCACCTACCTCCTCAGGATTTGTGTTCTTCTCAATTAATCCCATATTTCTCATAACTAAAAACTTGTCAAGTTCTGTGGATCTTTCTAAATATTTCTGTTTTTATTGTGGTAAAATATATATAACATAAACTTTATCATTTTAACTATTTTAAGGACATAATTAAATAGTATTATTTAGACTCTTGAATCAAAGTTAGCATTGCTACTGTGATTACCCTCTTGTGGTTACTTCAAGATTATCTAATTATTCTCCTGTCCCCTGCCATAAGTGATGGGTTATCAATATGATTAAACAATATTAAAAGCACTATAAAATAATTTCAATGATATGAAAAATATTCAAAATATCCTGATTAGTTTTTAAAAGTACATTATAAAAAATATTTTCAGGAGAAACCAAGATGGTGGCATAGGTAAACACTGGAATTGTGGCCCTGAACAACCATTTCAAAACCACAGCAAAAGAAAAAATGGACACCACCCAGACCCACAGGAAGGCTGGCTGAGTGAAAATTCTACAACTAGAAAGAGACTGAGACTCAGAGGAGGTGCGGAAATAAAGTGCAGAGGTATGGAGGCACGTGCGGCGAAGGGACTCACCAAAAGGACTGACAGTATTTCATACTGGAGGGAGGCACAAGCTCCCAATGGCTCTGAACTTCAGTTCCAGGCAAGTTTCTGGGGACTCAGAACCATATGGGAGGAGCTAGACTGTCTGACACCATCTGGCACCAGGAGGAACTCCAGAGTGGCTTGAGACCTGGTGCCTCTTAGGGCAGGGCTGAGAAGCAGCCATAGCTGGTTGATCCACCCTGTAGACTCCCTGAGACCCTGCCCCACCCAAGCTGCACTCAGGGGCTTTTGTATATACAAGGCTGAGTAGCCTCAGGCAAAGGCTAAAATAGCAACTCCTTGGAGATACAAGAGCGAGCATACCCAGTGGTCAGAGTGGTACCATCCTAAATACAACTCCTCAGATTCATAAGGGACACACTCAGGGGACAGACTCAGTGAGCACCAAAGCCCCACTGAAACAACTCTTGCCCCAAAATGGTGTCTCCAGCACAGAAATTCTCCCACTGTAGACACAGCTGACTCTCATAGCCAAGTAGCTTGGAGGTCAATTCCTCTCAGTGATCACCTAACACAGAAAGCCATTCTATCAACCCAGGGAAGCGGCCAAAATGTGGAGACAAAGAAAAAGATCACAAATGACAGAAAAGGTGGAAAGCGAATGACAGGATATAGAGTTCAAAAGCACAGTTATAAGGTTTTTCAAAAACTTTCTGGAAACCGCTAATAAACTTAGTGAGACCTTCAATAAATCTAAGCATACACTGACTAAAATAAAGAATATTATACAGATATCCAACAACAGACTAGAGGAATGCAAGAATCAAGTCAAAAAATTGAAATACAAAGAAGCAAAAAACACCCAAATGGATAAGCTGGATAAGCAAAAAGAAAAAAGAATCCAAAAGTATGAAGATAGTGTAAGGAGTCTCTGGGACAACTTCAAGCATACCAACATCAGAATTATAGGCGTGCCAGACGAAGAGAAAGAGCAAGATATTGAAAACCTATTTGAAGAAATAATGACAGAAAACCCCTACCTGGAAAAAGAAGTGAACTTACAAGTTCTGGAAGTGCAGAGAATGCCAAATAAAAGGAATCCAAAGAGGACCACACCAAGACACGTCATAATTAAAATGCCAAGAGCAAAAGACAAGGAGAGAAGCTTAAAAGCTGCAAGAGAAAAGCAGTTAGTTACCTACAAGGAGGAGCCCATACAACTGTCAGATGATTTCTCAACAGAAACTTTGAAGACCAGAAGGGAGTGACAAGAAATATTCAAAGTAATGAATAGCAAGGACCTACAACCAAGATTACTTTACCCAGCAAAGCTATCATTCAGAATTGAAGGTCAGATAAAGAGTTTCACAGACAAGAAAAAGCTAAAGGAGTTCATCAGTATTATATGAAATGCTGAAAGGCATCCTTTGAGAAGAGGAAGAAGAAAAAGTAAAGATAAAAATTATGAACAACAGAGGAGAAAAAATGGCGGCTGGCAGGTAGGAAGTGAGGGATAGGGAGTGACTGAGTGAGTGGATGAAAGGAGAGTGTGTGGAGGTGTGTGGTGTTTGTGTGAACTAGGGAGGGACAGTTGAGTAAGGCAGGAGCAGCAGGAGCTGGTGGACCAGGTTCTCTGAGACGGGGAGAAACAGCCACAGCTGGGAACACTCCCCGGAGTGCGGACCGGAGGATGGGGAGCGCACGCCATCTTGCAGGAGAGAGCAGTGTCTTCTAGGAACTCATCAGCACCACCTCTCAGACAGGCTTGGGACACTGCTTGAGCAACCTGGCAGCCACTTCAGCAAAAAAAAAAAAAAAAGAGCAGAAAAACCCGGGGATCTCCACAGCCAACGGAGCACAGTGCCTACAGTGGTGAGTGCAGCCTGCCCCTCCCCAGCGGCAAACCTCTGAGCTCACGTCTGAGCACTCGCACTGTGCTCGCGTGCCCCCAGCTCCCAGCCCCTTACGTGGCGCTTGTCTGCGGACACGTCACCCAGGCACAGGGTGAGGCAGACTTCCCTGAAAAACACCTGTGGGCCCCAGCTCAGAGCACTCCTGTATAGCTGCTCGAAGGTCGCCCAGGGGCGCGCGAGCGCAAGGCAACAGACTTAAGGGGGAAAAAACACCTCCCCAGCTAGGTGCACTCATGTGTAGCTGCCTGAAGGTCACCTAGGTGTGCGCAAGCACAAGGCAAAAGACTTAAGGAGGAAAAAACACCTCCCCAGCTCGGCGCACTCCTGTGTAGCTGCAGGAAGGTTGCCCAGGCGCCCGTGAGTGCAAGGCAACAGACTTAAGGGGGAAATACCTGTGGACCCCAGCTCAGTGCACTCGTGTGTAGCTGCCCACAGGTCGCCCAGCCTTGCCCAGGCGTGCGCAAGCACGATGCAACAGACTGTACTGGAAAACACCTGTGGTCCCCAGCTCAGCGCACTAGTGGGTAGCCACCCACAGGCTGCCAGCTGCGCGCAAGGTGCATCAGGCTTTACTGGGAAACACCTGTGGGCCCCAGCTCAGTGCACTCAGTGGCCTGTAGGTCGCCCAGCTTCACGCACATGCTGCAACAGACTGGGAAACACTTGTGGACCCCAGCTCAGCACAGTCACACGTATCTGTGCCTAGGTCGCTCAGGTGGGTGGCTCCACAGACTTCTCTCGGAAGACACTGAGAACCCCAACAGGGTAGGATTTTCTGTCTGCTACACAACTACAGACCTCTGGACACCATAGTCACGCCATTCCAGAACACAGACCTCCTGTGCCCCAACAGACTGTTCCTGGGTGCCACTGTGAGTCCCCACGGGGCACTAATGATCTCAACCAAGGGCACAACACAGCAAATATTTAGACAACCCCTCCATGGCTGCTGACTTCTAAACACCTTAGGTGGGCCTTTCCAGCTCGCAGACCTACATCAGGAGAACCCAAATAGCTCAAGTAGGGAGCTACAATAGACTGCCAAACTCAGAAAACCTGAGAGGGCACACTAGTAGCAACACCACCAAAAGAAACCGGGTAGCAAAGCAATTGGAGCTACAATTAAAACATTACAGCAAAACATGGGAAGACAAAAAAACAATCCACAAAGGAAAGAAAAAGAGGAACCACCAGAAATGGAGTTAAATGAAACAGAGGCTACTAACTTATCAGAGAAAGAATTCAGAGTAGTGGTTATAAGGATGCTCAAATGGCTAGAAGACAAACGCACACAATTCAATGAGAATTATAAGGAGCTGAATGAGAATGTCACCAGTATGAAAAGGAACCAAGAGGAAATGAAGAACGACATAGCTGCAATAAAGAACACAATGGAAGGCTTAAACAGTAGATTGGAAGAGGCAGAGGAACGCATCAGCGAATTAGAAGACAAGGTAGGAAAAAACACGCAAACACAGGAGCAACTGGAAAAAAAACTTAAAAAGCAAGAGGAGAGCCTACAGGAGCTCTGGGACAACAACAAAACAAAACAACATTCGCTTAATAGGGGTACCAGAAGGAGAGGAGGAGAAGCAAGGAATAGAAAACCTGTTTGAAGAAATAATGACAGAAAATTTCCCTGATATGCGCAAAGAAAAAACTACACAAATCCAAGAAGGACATAGAGCGCCAAATAAGATGAACCGCAAAAGACCAACACCAAGACACATCATAATTAAATTGGCAAACACCAACAACAAAGTAAGAATCTTAAAGGCGGTCAGAGAGAAACAGAAAATTACCTACAAGGGATCTCCTATTAGAATATCAGCTGACTTCTCAACAGAAACACATCAAGCAAGAAGGGAATGGAATGAAATATACAAAGTGATGCAAAGCAAGGGAATGAATCCAAGAATACTATACCCAGCAAGACTATCATTCAAAATTGAAGGTGGAATCAGAAGCTTCACAGACAAAAAAGGGCTAAGAGAGTTTCTTACCACCAAGCCAGCAATGCAATAAATGCTAAAGGGACTGCTGTAAAAAGAAAGAACAGAAAGACAAGAAGAAACACAAACATTAAGGATAAAAATGACTACAAACAAGTTCATTTCAATAATAACATTAAATGTAAATGGACTGAATGCTCCAATCAAAAGACATAGGGTAGCTCAATGGATAAGAAAACAGGACCCATATATCTGCTGTCTGCAAGAGACCCACCTCAGAACAAAGGATTCACACAGAGTCAAAGAATGGAAAAAAATTTTTCAAGCAAATGGAAATGAGAAAGAAGCTGGAGTTGCAATACTTATATATGACAAAATAGACCTCAAAGTAAAGACCATAACAAGAGATAAGCAAGGCCACTACATAATAATAAAGGGAGCAATTCAGCAAGAACATATAACTCTAGTAAACATATATGCGCCCAATATAGGAGCACCCAAATACATAAAACAACTTCTGGAAGACATCAATGGAGAGATTGATAGCAATACAATCATAGAAGGGGACTTCAATACCCCACTGACACCACTGGATAAATCCTCTAACAAAAAATCAGCAAAGAAACATCAATCCTAAATGACTCACTAGATCAGATGGACTTAGTTGACATCTTCAGAATATTTCACCCCAAAGCCACAGAATATACATTCTTCTGTAGTGCTCATGGGACATTTTCAAAGATAGACCATATATTAGGACACAGGCAAAGTCTCTTCAAATTCAAGAGAATAGAAATCATAACAAGCTTCTTCTCAGACCATAATGGCATAAAACTAGAAATCAACTACAATAAAAATATTGAAAAAAGATCAAACACTTGGAGGCTAAATAGCATGTTATTAAACAATGAATGGGTTACTAGAGAGATCAAAGAAGAAATAAACTTCCTGAAAATAAATGACAATGAAAACACAACAAGCCAAAATCTATGGGACACAATGAAAGTAGTCCTGAGAGGGAAGTTCATAGCTCTACAGGCTCACCTCAAAAAAACAAGAGAAACTGGTAATAAATGACCTAAATCTACAACTCAAAGAGTTAGAAAGAGAGCAGCAAGAAAAGCCCACAGTATCCAGAAGGAAGGAAATAATAAAGATCAGAGCAGAAATAAATGATATAGAGCCAAAAAAAAAAAAAAAAAAA
>PVJC01023764.1:0-26122 GCA_004026665.1 Murina feae | reverse complement strand
TCATGCACTGCTGGTGGGAATGCAGACTGGTGCAGCCACTGTGGAGAACAGTATGGAGTTTCCTCAAAAAATTAAAAATGGATCTCCCTTTTGACCCTGTGATTCCACTTTTGGGAATATATCCTAAGAAACCAGAAACACCAATCAGAAAGGACATATGCACCCCTATGTTCATAGCAGCACAATTTACCATAGCTAAAATTTGGAAACAGCCTAAGTGCCCATCAGCAGATGAGTGGATTAGAAAACTGTGGTACATCTACACAATGGAATACTATGCTGCTGTAAAAAGGAAGGAGTTCTTAGCATTTGCAGCAGCATGGATGGAACTGGAGAACATAATGCTAAGTGAAATAAGCCAGTCAATGAAAGAAAAATACCACATGTCCTCACTCATCTATGGATAATAATCTAAACTAATAAAAGTGGAATAGTAAAATTAACTGTTTCTCCGGGACACCCAACAGCCAATCAGAGTGACTGTATGCAAATTAGCCCAGCCAACATGGCGCCCGCCACCTGAGTAAACATTTAGGCAGCGTCCGTTGGAGCAGGAGCGAAAGGGAAACTATCTGCTCGCTGGCTCCTTAGCCTTTTGCCTGAAGCAAAACACACATTTGCAACAATTTGCAACATAATAAGCCAGGCCTGAGTCTAAGCATAACAACATTATGTCATTATAGAAGCCTCGAGGTGAAGCAGAGAGGAGGCTTTGTTTACTAGGAATCCTCGCCTTAAAGGAACAGCATCAATTATAGGAGATAAACCTCAGAAACCTGCGTCCAGCCAGCCTTGCTGGGACGTTGGGTCAATGGGAGCTATGGGCAGCCATCAGCCCCTCACCCAGGCTGGTCAGGCACGCCAGCAGGTGGACATCCCCCGAGGGGTCCCAGACTGTGAGAGCGCACAGGCTGGGATGAGGGACCTCCTGAGTGCACAGAGCGGCTGCAGGGTGGGACAGCGCAGGACCCAGGACTGGTGCGTGGGAAAGAGGCGGCAGGGTTGGAGGGCACCAGGAAGCGGGAAAGAGGCGGCAGGGTTGGAGGGCACCGGGAAGTGGGATAGAAGTGGCAGGGTTGGAGGGCACCGGGAAGTGGGTAAGAGGCGGCAGGGGGTTGGCGGCCTGCTTGGTGGGCTTCCCAGGCCCCTTGCAGGGCACCAGGAAGTGGGAAAGCAAGGTGGTGGGATGGGGAGTGGGAAAGAGGCAGTGGGGGGGTCTTGGCCTGCTTGGCAGCTTCCCAGGCCCTTTGCAGGGCACCGGGGAGTGGGAAAGCAAGGCTGCAGGGGCTGGGGTCCTGCTTGGCAGCTCCCCAGACCCTTTGGCGGCACCGGGAAGTGGGAAAGGAAGGCAGCAGGGGACGGGTGAGTGGGAAAGAGTCGGCGGCCTGCTTGGCGGCTTCCCAGGTCCCTTCCGGGGATCAGGGAGCAGGAAAAGGCTGGCCTGACCATGAGGCGGGGTTTTCCCTGCTTTCTGGTGGCTGGAGGAAGATGGGCAGTAGGCATGCTTGGGAGGCAGGCAGCACTCAGCTCTGGCCACAGCTCAAAAAAGAGAACAACATGCAGGGGAGGGCAAGAGTTTGAGAGATCAACATAGAGGGGGTGGCTGCTCCAAGCCTCCACGGTGTGCTTGGTGGCAGGTCTCCAGCAGGTAGACACACACAGGAGGACTGCTCCGAGCCTCAGATGCAGCTGGGGGCAGGTCCCCAGTGGCCACACACACACACACACACACACACACAGAAGGCGCCTGGCAGACTGGGGCCATTATAGCACATCCACTGAGGGGTCCCAGACTGTGAGAGGGCACAGGCCGGGCTGAGGGACTCCCTCCACCCCGAGTGCACAAATTTTTGTGCACCGGGCCCCTAGTAACCATTATAAACTGGTGAACCAAAATGGATACAGAGGCAGAGCAGCATAAAACAGACTGTCAAATTACAGCAACAAGGACAGGAACATTGGTGGGGGGGCAGTAACAGATCAGCCAAGGGACTTTTGTGTATGCATTTAATCATAACTAATGGACACAAAACACTGGGGTGTAGGGGAGGCTGGGGGAAGGGCAGGGGGAAATAGAGATATATGTACTAATCTTTGTAAAACTTTATGTAATAATAAAAAAAAGAAATGAAAGAAAAGAAAGGCACCAGACTCATATCGGGAGGAACTAGTCGTCTGGCATCAGGGTAAGAGCTATGGGGGCAGAAGTGCTGGCAGAGGCCAGTGTTCCTTTAGTTAGCCTTCCCCCCACTAATCCAGCAGGGGGATGCCATATCTGAGACTCCAGCAACCTCGACCAGACTGTTGCCCCACCCTAGTAATTCCCTGTCCCACCCCACTTTCAGGACCACACAAGCTGTTTCTCATGGCTTGTCTTGGCTCATGCTCCACATTTTCCTAAAAAGTATCTCAAATAAGCAGCACCTGTCCTCAGCAGCTCAAGTACTCACTAAGTGGCCCCGGGTCCAGCACTAGTGTCAGCCTGCCTTGGTTCACAGCTTAGCCTCTTCTGGGCACCTCCAAGTCCATCATAAGTAGCAGCCATCTGCAGATTACATTGTAGCTCACAACGGGAGGCTCTAGAGCCAGTTCACCCAGTGGAGAGTTACAGAACACATCAAAGCACAACCACCCAACTACTTCCACAAGCAACACTCTCAGAGGCAAAAGAGCCCTGTTAAAGTGAATCCTGCTTTGTGGGTTTGGTCCCTGAACTGCTTATTCTCCACAGTGTTCTAAGGCTGATGAATAGTGAAATTTCCTCAACTAGATCATCCAACAAAGAGTGTGTGGAGTGCTTCACAAACAGTGACCATTCACCTCAGGCTCCTCTTTTCACTGTCATCTTCTCTAAAGAGAAGATTTAGGTTGGTGGTAGTGAAGTCTTTCTTCATTGGATATAGTAGTGATCCACCTCACCCACCCCAAAAACTTGAGGAGCAATGCACCTTCCCCACCCACTTCATGAGTGGATGGGCCAGTCCACCCTGCCCCTTTAATGAGAGGGGCACCTTGCTGCCATGCCATGTTGAGGATCAGTGTGCCCAACACAGCCGGGTGCCTTGAGGAACACTGTGCCTAGCCTGCACTGCCACCTTGACACACCACCCACCCAGATACACAAACATGCTGCACAGTCTAGGCACACACAATACCAGAACCCTGGATAACTGGCCCCACTGCCTGGATTTGGGCACAAGGCCTTCCATAGTGACCTAACGCTGCCATTCACATGGACCTGCCATCGTGACTCATTAAGCCTGATCCAGTGTCCCTGGATAACCAACCCCACCATCTTTTGAACAGCCCCATAGTCATGACCTAATACCCCCAGACACAAGACCTGCCTCAGTCCTGGTGTGCCTGACCTTGGGCCCCTGGAAGACTGAATTTTGCTGTGACCAGATGCAAAGACCTGCCACAGTGACCTGGGACACCTAACCTGGTACCATGACTTTCAGACCACTAAAATGGGGAAACGAAGAAACAACCTCCAAATGAAAGGAAGAAATCATCAGAAAAGGAAAAAAAGTGAAATGGAAGCAAGCAATTTGTTAAATTAAGAATTCAAAATAATGGTTATAAGGGTGTTCAAACAACTTAGTGAGAACTATAAGCAATTTAATGAGGATTATAAGAAGCTGAATGAGTACACCATAGGTTCTAAAAAAACAAGTTGAAAACATGAATAAAAATAAATGATGAATGGCATAGCTGAAATAAAGAATATACTGGAAGTAATCAACAGCAGACTAGAAGAAACTGAGGACCTAACCAGTGAATTAGAAGGCAAAGTAGGGGAATTCCAAAATGATAGCAGAATAAGTGGAAGCTCACTGACATTCCTCCAGGACAAAACTGGAATTACAACTAACATGTAGAAAAAGCATCCTGAATAACCAAATGAAGACTAGCAGGAGAGAACCCTGATACCCAAGGATGGAAAGTGGAAACTATATAGAGACTTGTAGGAAGTGTGGAGGCACAAAAGGGCTGACCAGGCTCTCAAAAAGAGCAGCTGAAGTCCTGAAGGGATATCTCAGATGTGGGGAATTCCCAATGAGAGCTCTTGGATATAAACCTCAATCTGCGACCCACAGTCCAGAGAACCAAAACTGAGAAATGAGCTCACATAACATCTGGCTGTGACAAGCAGCAGGGTTGCTGTTTGCCATGGAGAGATGGCTGGAAATGCAGGCACCATCTTAAAGAGCCAACACACAAAATTTCATGCTGGGACACTTACATTGGGCTCTGGCACAGGGAAGGCAGAGTGAACTGGAGTTGTGTGAGGAGAATAGAGGTACAGGCTCTGGGATTAGAGCTTGGAAGGCAGCCACCTTGGTTTTCTGTGCTGAGTCATTCCTTCATACTGTAGAGAACATCTTTCCCCAGCAAACCTTTACTATATAGACAGCTTTAGCCTGAGGGGAAGCAATTGCCCCAACCTATTGGAAAACCTCTTACTCCTCCCTATGTAGTCTACACCTTGTTGTGGCTGATAGCCTGAGGCTAATCAAGACTATGTAACAATAAGACAGCAGGCAGATGTGTATCTCTGGAGGCTTTGAGTCTTTGCCTAATCTTCTTCTGGGCCCAGGGCAATGAAAAGCAGACCTTAGTGCATACCATAGTCCTTTTCAAAGGTACCCTGTGGGAAACCGCCTATTGTCTTCACTAGCAGATAGGTGTGGACAAGGAACCTGGAAAGTTGTTGACCCTTGAAGCCCAGCAGAGGTCAGAGCTATGCATGCACTCTTTAATCTAGACAATGTTAGCTGCAGCAACTTCCCCACCAGATAGTCATGTAAATCCTTACTGATAAGATAGTCTGTCTGTTACCAGAACTTCCCTGCCTAAGGGCTATAGGTGTTTCCCATAGCCTTAATAAAAAGGGATAAGCAAGGTCAGAGCAGTGGTTGTCCTCCCTCTAGAGGTGGGCTCCCACTTGGCCCCCATTTTCCAAATTAATTCTTTCTAGTCTCTCTCTTCATTTTGTGTGTGGCCTTCTCCAGAACTTGAACCCTGAACAGGTACCTGAACTATGCGGGATGTGAAAGGGGCTACTGCAGTACCCAGACTAAGCAGAGGGAGCCATAAGCTGTAGATTGCTGATAGTTCCAAACAGGGCACTCAGGGCCAGTCACAAAGAGCATGTGACATTGTCCTGCACTAGAGACTCCCAGCCACAAACCTAAACAGGCAGTCAAAATGGGGAGACAAAAAAATCAAGCCCTGAAGGAAAAGAACAAAAGAATTCTTCAGAAGAAGAGCTAAATGAAATAGAGATAAAGAATATATCAGAGATAGAATTCAAAATAAGGATCACAAGGTTACTGAACAGTATGGGAAAAGATATAACTATGAAAAAAGACAAGTCAGAAATGAAAAATGGCATAGCACTAATAAATAATACATTGGAAGAAATATGCAGAAGATTAAAGGAAGCCATGGATCAGATCAGTGAATTAGAAGATAGGGTAGAAAAAAATAACTCAGAAAGAAAAAAACAATTAAAAAACAGGTCAGTTTAAGGGAACTGTGGTATAACATAGAAATACCAGCAGGTGAAGAAAGTAAGCAATGAATAGAGAATCTGTTTGAAGAAATAATGGCAGAAAAATTTCCTAACCTGGTGAAGGAAAACATCACATAAGTTTAGGAGGCTCAAAGAATCTGAAGCAAGAAGAACCCAAACAGGCCCTAACTAGTTTGGCTTGGTGGATAGAGCATCGGCCTGCAGACTGAAAGGTCCCAGGTTCGATTCTGGTCAAGGACATGTACCTTGGTTGCACAATCCCCAGTAGGGGTTGTGCAGGAGGTAGCTGATCAATGTTTCTAACTCTCTATCCCTCTCCCTTCCTCTCTGCAAAAAATCAATAAAATATATTAAAAAAAGAAGAACCCAAATAGGCACACGCCTAGACACATCATAATTAAAATGCCTAAAATGAAAGACAAAGAGAGAATCTCAAAGGCAGCAAGAGAAAAGCAATTTGTTACCTACAAAGGAGCTCCTATAAGGCTGACACCTGATTTCTCATCAGTAACTCCACAGGCCAGAAGAGAATGGCATGAAGTACTCAAGGTAATAAAAAGCAAGGGTCTGAAACCAAGATTCCTATATCCAGCAAGAATAACATTCAAAATAGATAATGAAATGAAAAGCTTCCCAGCCAAAAAAAAAAAAAAAAAAAAGGCTAAAGGAGTTTATCATTACCAAACCAGCAATGCAAGAAATGCTAAAGGAACTGCTGTAATGAGAAGAAGAAATAGAGATAAACATAGGCATAAATAATTGAAATGGCAATAAATAAGTACCTATAAACAATAACCTTAAATGTAAATGGATTAAATGCTTTCATAAAAAGACATATGGTAACTGATTGGATACAAAACATGACCCAATTCTATGCTATCTAAAAGAGACACACCTCAAAACAGAAGACTCACATGGGTGAGAGTGAAGGGATGATTGTCTCTCATCACTGGTGTTTCTGTCTCTCTCTTTTTTTCTATTCCTCTCTGAAATAAATAAAACCCTACAAACAAACAAAAAATAGGACTAAGACAGGCATGTCCACTTTCACCATTCTTACTCAACATAGTACTGAAAGTCCTAGCTATAGTAATCAGACAAGAAGAAGAAATAAAAGGCATCCAAATTGGAAAGGAAGAAGTATAGCTGTTATTATTCACAGATTACATGATATTGTACATAGAGAACCCTAAAGACTACTAGATTTAATAACTGATTTTGGCAATATTGCAGGATATGAAGATAACACTCAAAAATCAATGGCAATTTTATATATAAATAATGACCTCTCAGAAAGAGAAACTAAAAAAGAAGAATCCCACTTAACATTTCAACAAAAAATTAATATACGTAAGAATATATTTAACCAAGGAGATAAAGGGCCTATATTCAGAAAACTACAGAATGTTGAAAAAAAAAGATAAAAGAAGGTATAAACAAGTGGAAGAATATACCATGTTCATGGTTTAGTATAATTAACACTAAAATGTTTATACTATCCAAACCAATCTGTAGACTCAATGCCATCACTATTAAAAGACCAACAGCATACTTCATAGATCTAGAACAAGTACTCCAAAAATTTATATGAAATCAAAAATGGTCCCAAATTGCCTCAGCAATCTTGAAGAGAAGAACAAAGTTGGAGGCATCAGAATACCAGATATCAAACTATATGACAAAGCCATTGTACTCAAAACAGCCTAGTACAGGCACATGAAAATGCATATAGATCAATGGAACTGAACAGAGAACCCAGAAATTAACCAAAGCTATTATGCTCAATTAGTATTTGATAAAGGAGACAAGAGCATACAATAAAGTAAAGCCATTCTCTTTGATAAATGGTGTTGGGATAATGGACAGGTACATGAAAAAAAAAATAGACCACCAGCCTACACCATACACAAGAATAAACTCAAAATGGATAAAAGACTTAAATGTAGGTTGTGAAATCATAAAAATCCTAGAGGAAAATGTAGGCAGCAAAATATCAGTCATTTCATGTAGCAGAATTTTCATCACTATATTTCCTAGGGCAAGAGCAACAATGAAAAAAATAAACAAATTGGACTACATTAAACCACAAAGCTTCTGCAAAGTAAAAGGAACCATCATCAAATTGAAAAGGGAACTCATTGCTTGGGAGAACATTTTTTGCCAATGATACATCAGATAAGGGGTTAATCTCCAAAATATAACAAGTACTCATACAACTCAACAAAAGGAAGACAAACAATCCAATTGAAAAATGGACAGAGAGCCTGGCTGGTGTAACTCAGTGGTTGACCAGCAATTCATGAACTTGTAGATCAAAGTCTGATGCTGATGAGGGCACAAGCCTGGGTTACGGGCTCAATTCCTAGTTGGGGACTTTCTCTCTCAACATTAATGTTTCTATCCCTCTGTTCCTCTCCATCACTCTCTCTGAAATTGATAAAAAATATTTTTTAAGTTGTATGAGTTCCCTGTAAATGTTGGAGATTAAACCCTTATTGGAGAAAATGTTGGCAAATATGTTCTCCCATGCAGTGGGATTTCTTGTTTTGTTGATGGTTTCTTGTGCTGTGCAGAAGCTTTTTATTTTGATGTAGTCCCATTTGTTTATTTTCTCCTTATTTTCCATTGCCCTAGGAGCTGTATTGTTAAATATATTGCTATGACATATGCCTGATATTTTTCTGCGTATGGCTTCTTCTAAGATTTTAATGGTTTCCTATCTTATGTTTAAGTCCTTTATCCATTTTGAGCTTATTTCTGTGTATGGTGTAAGTTGGTGGTCTAGTTTCATTTTTTTTTGCAAGTATCTGTCCAGTTTTCCCAACACCATTTATTAAAGAGACTGTCTTGAATCATTGTATGCTCTTGCCTCCTTTGTCAAATATTAATTGAGCATAATAGCTTGTGTCAATTTCTGTGTTCTCTGTTCTGTTTCACTGGTCTATATGTCTGTTTTGGTGACAGTACCAGGCAGTTTTGAGAACAATGGCTTTGTAGTATAGCTTGATATCTGGTATTGTGATCCCTCCAACTTTGTTCTTTTTCAAGATTGCTGCAACTATTTGGGGTTTCTTTTTTCTTTTTTTGTATACAATCATTTATTAGCAAGCAGGCTGGAAAGGTTCTATAAGTTCAGCTCTTTGACCTTTTATTTTATTTATTTTTTATTTTTCCCTTTGTTGATTAAGATATTACAAATGTGAATTTATCCCCTCACTGTCCCCCCACTCCTGTCCTCACTCTCACCCGCTGTGGTCCACATCGATTGCTTATACTTATATGCATGTATACAAGTCATTTGGTTGATTGCTCCCCTTGGGGTCTTTTTAAAAAAAATTCCAGGTGAATTTTTGCAGAATTTGTTCTACGTCTTTGAAGTATGTCCTTGGTTAAATTTATTCCTAGGTATATTAATTTTTGTCATTGCAATGGTAAGTGGGATTGTTTGGAAGATAAACTACCCAATCAAAAAATGGACAAATGACCTAAATAGACACTTTTTGAAAGAGGCCATTCAGAAAGCCAAGAGACATATGAAAACATGCTCAAAGTCACTAATCATCTGAGAGATGCAATTCAAAATGACCATGAGGTACCACCTCACACCTGTCAGAATTGCTATTATCAATAGATCAGCAAATGACAAGTGCTGGAGAGGATGTGGAGAAAAGGGAACCCCCCTTCACTGCTGGTGAGAATGCAGACTGGTGCAGCCATTGTGGGAAACAGTATGGAGTTTCCTCAAAAAGTTAAAAATGGAACTCCCATTTGACCCTGTGATCCCACTTCTAATAACATATCCCAAGAAACCAGAAACACAATCAGAAAGGATATATGCATGCCTATGTTCATAGCAGCACAATTCACCATAGCTAAGATTTGTAAACAGCCTAAATGCCCATAAGCAGATGAGTGGATTAGAAAGCTGTGGTACATCTACACAATGGAATACTATGCTGCTATACAAAAGAAAGAATTCTTACCATTTGCAACAACATGGATGAATCTAAAGAGCATTATGCTAAACCAGTCAGTGAAAGAAAAATACCACATAATCTCACTCATTTATGGAAAATAAAAAAACATTATAAACTGGTGAACAACAATAGATACAGAGGCAGAGAAGCATCGAACAGACTGTCAAACTACAGTGGAAAGGCTGGAGAGGGTTGGGGAGGAGGTAAGAGATCAACAGAAGGACTTGTATGCATGCATATAAGTATAACCAATGGATTCAAGACACTAGGAGGGGGGTGAGGGCATGTTCTGGAGGGTAGGTGAGGCTGGGGGAAGGTCAATTGGAAAAAAAAGGAGACCTATGTACTACTATTTGTAATACTTTAAACAATAAAAACAAAACAAAACAAACATGCTTTTACATAATGAGCAGAGGAACTAAATAGAAATTCTCCAAACAGTACATTCAAATGACCAAGAGACATATGAAAAAATGCTCAACATCACTAATCCTCAGAGATACAAATTTAAAAAAATCATGAAGATTACTAAAAATTAGGGACCCGGTGCATGAAGATTTGTGCACTGAGAGGGGGTGGGGGAGGTGGAGGCGGGTCCTTCAGCACGACGTGCACCCTCTCCAATCTGGGAGCCCTCAGGGGAGTCTTCTCCAATATGGGAGTTTCTGTCTGTCTTTGCAATCATATGAGCGAATTGTCTGAGACCCCCAACCCAGTTTGGTTTGTTGCTCACAGAATAATAGAGGCATTTTTTTTCTTTGCTTCATTGGTGGAGATTTCCTGGAAGTTTTAGGATATCTTCCCTTTAATTTTTCCTAGACACTCTGATTTTACTTATGTCTCTCACCTTTGCTTTCCCTCTATCCGCAACTGCAACAGTACCTTGTTTCAGGCTCACTTTGCTCTAGTGTCTACGAGAACTATGATTCCCAGCATTCCTGGTGCTCCCCGTGCTCTGAGGTTCCACTTCCAGGCCTGGGGCAGCCACCAAAACTACTATTCTCAGAATTCCTGGTGCTCCCCAAGCTCTGGGTTTTCCCCAATGAAGGGAGCCACATCCCCCCAAGCCTCCAGCTCTCCTGCTCTGCTCTCCCTCTGGTGACATCTTTGTCGGGTTAATTTGCATACTCACACCTCATTGGCTGGTGTGCATGGCTTGAGTGCAGTGGAAGTATCGGCTAATTTGCATGCTTCTCTTTTATTATATAGGACTAGGGGCCTGGTGCACAAAAATTTGTGCACTCAGGGGGGTCCCTCAGCTGGGCCTGTGCCCTCTCGCAGTCTGGGACTCCTCAGGGGATGTCCACCTGCTGGCATGCCTGGCCAGCCTGGGTGAGGGGCTGATGGCTGTTTGAAGGCTGACCAAGTCCCCCATTGGGGACCCTCACCCCATGGGGATGTGGCCAGCCTGGGTGAGGGGCTGAGGGCCGTTTTCAGGCTGCCCTCAGCTCTCCCAGATCCAATGTCCCAGTGAGGCTAGCTGGAATCAGGTTTCTGGGGTTTATTTATCTTCCATAATTGAAGCTTTGTTTCCTTGAGCAGAGGCCTAGTCAGGCAATGAAGCCTCCTGTTTGCTTCCACTCTGTGGCTTCTATAATTGAAACATTGTTGCCTTGAGCAGAGGCCCGGCCAGCCTAGGCAGTCAGTTTCAACTCCATTGCTGGTGCAATGGAAACCTCCTGTTTGCTCTAGCTCTGTGGCTGCTGGCTGCCATCTTGGCTGGGTTAATTTGCATACAGCTGCTGTGATTGGCTGGTGGGAATGGCTTAGGTGTCTTGGAGTGATGCTTAATTTGCATATCACTCTTTTATTAGATTAGATAGTTACAAACCAGTATGAAAGTATGCAAATATTTCAATAAAAGAATGACTTCCTCTTATGCTTTCATTCAGAGACAAACTGTTTATTACAATATACTCAGAAAGAGTGTGAAAACTTTAAATGCTTCTTTTCAACTTTGCCGATACAATATTTTTGACAAAAACAAAAAACCAAAGACGACAATGAGGTACCACCTCATACATGCCGGATGGCTACCACGAATAAATCAACAAAATCAAGTGCTGGTGAGGATGTGGAGAAAAGGGAAACCTAGTACACTGCTGACTGAAATACATACTGGTGGTAGTCACTACTGAAAATAGTACAAAATTACTTTTTGATCCAGCAATACCAAGTCTAGGAATATATTTTAAGAAGCCAGAAACACCAGTCAGAAAGAACATATGTATCCCAATGTTCTTAGCAGTTTTACTTATAATAGATAAGAACTGGAAACAGGCCAAGTGCAATCAGTAGATGAGTGGATAAAAAAAATCAGTGGGACATTTACTCACTTGAATACTATGCATATTTTTTAAAAAAAGGATTTCTTAACCTTTAAGACAGCATGAAGGGCTTTGGAACACATTATGCTAAGCGAACTAAGCCAATCAAAGACAAATATCACATGATCTCATTTATATGTGGAATATAATGAAAATAAACTGATGAACAAAATAGAGCCAGACATGAAAACATGCAAAGACTGAGAGTTCTCAGAGGGAACTGGCAGGGAATAGGAAGAGATCAAGCCAAGAATTTATATGCGTGTATACGTAACCCAGGGACATAGGCCATAGGGCAGCGGAAGCCTAAGGAGAGGTTGACAGTGCGGCTGAGAGTCAATGCGGTGGGGAAAGGGGGCATTTCTAAAACTTTCAATAATAAAGATAAATGAAAAAAAGGGGGACAGCAAAGATGGCTACACTAACAGAAAGCTGAGCACCCTTGCTTCCAGCCATGGACTGGATTTACAGTTATAATACTGCACAATCAGCTCAGAAAAACAAGAGAAACTTAGCTGATTGGACATATTTTCACTAAGGAGCACTGAAAACAACAACATAGGAACTGGTAAGAGAGGGGGAGTCATGGAAAGGGGAAGCCCCCCCTGGAGCTGGTGCTCAGCTGAGGGGCTGAGGAAATAGTGGCTGCAACTCTCCCTCCCCTGGGGAGTGTGACTGGCATCCAAATGCACGGATCTCAAACCCTGAGCAGTGGAGATGGGAAGGAGAGCCTATACAGTGGAGGGCAGAAGGATACAGGGGAACAGTCTGTCTGCAAGATGGGGTCATACCTTCCAAGTGAAAGAATGCGCCTCATGGCAGCAACCGTGGCAGGAGAGATCACTATGGGCAGAGTGCTGGAAAGGCTGTGCCATCATGTGTGGCTGCACCATGCAGTGATCTAAAGGGAACTCCTGCTGTCCTGTAAGGCATTGTACGGAGCCCCAGAAAGTATCTGGGTGGTTCAGCAAAGGGAAAGAGGCCCCCCGCCCCCCACCAGAGAGACTGGAGCTGCTGGCAGGGCAGAGTGGGATTTTTGATCGGCACTGAAGAGAGGTGAGATTTCCAGTGGAGTGGAGAATCTTGTCCCCAACCAACTACACTGAGATCAGCTGTGTGGGAGACCTGCGTGGAGCTGATTTGATAATAACTCCTGCTTGGACTATAGATGCAAGAGTTCCAGGTCCTTGCAAAGCAGGTTTTCTACTGGTTCATTTCTCCATATGCTTTTATTTTTGGACAGTACCCCAAGGCATCCACCAGGAAGGCTGTTTGAGGAGACGACTAGCAGGAGCTGGGCTTTGTGCCTGCAATATGGAGAGAGTGAACCAAGTGCCCAGCGAGTTCAGCTAGCAAGAAATGGGAAAGGAGGGGTGGAGTATTTCTATCTCTCCTGAGGCTAGGAGAATCTCCCCAACTGGAAGGCGCTGAGTCAGCTCTTTGAAGTCCCAGATCCCTCCCTTGGGCACAGTTGATGGGGGAAAGAGAGAAAAGCTCAAAGGAGGGCATTCCAAAAGGAAGATCCCTTGGACTATAATCTGGGACCAGGCAGCAGGCAATGGGCTCACAGGTGTCTCTTGATCAATCCCAGTGAGCCTAGCCAGCTGATACTGTCCATAAAAGAAGGCAGCAGGCTGCATCCAGTCTGAACCTGCATCAGCCCACATTAGGGAGAATAGAGTTGGAGGATAGGTAGAGACAGAGGAGTTGGCTTTAAAAAATATATATATTTCTTTATTGATTTCAGAGAGAAAGGAAGGAGAGATAGAAACATGATGATGAGAGAGAATCATTGATTGGCTGACTCCTGCTTGACCCCACTGGGGATTGAGCCCATAACCCAGGCATGTGCCATTGGTCAGAATCGAACCCATGACCCTTCAGTCCAAAGGCCGATTCTTTTTTTTCCCCATAATTTTTTATTTATTTAATTACATAAAGTTTTACAAAGATTAGTACAAATTTCTCTTCCCCCCCCTGCCCTTCCCCAGCCTCCCCTACTCCCCAGTGATTGTGTCCATTGGTTATGCTTAAATGCATGCATAAAAGTCCTTTGGTTGATCTATTACCTCGCCCGCAACGTCCCTGTCCTTGTTGCTTTAATTTGACAGATTTTTTGATGCTGTTCTGCCTCTGAATCTGTTTTTGTTCACCAGTTTATAATGGTTATTATTATTATCCATAGATGAGTGAAGACATGTGGTATTTTTCTTTCATTAACTGGCTTATTTCACTTAGCATTATGTTCTCCAGTTCCATCTATACTGCTGCAAATGCTAAGAACTCCTTCCTTTTCACAGCAGCATAGTATTCCATTGTGTAGATGTACCACAGTTTTTTAATCCATTCATCTGCTGATGGACACTTAGGCTGATTCCAAATCTTAGCTATAGTAAATTGTGCTGCTATGAACATAGGGATGCATATATCCTTTCTGATTGGTGTTTCTGTTTTTTTGGGATATATTCCTAGAAGTGGCATTACTGGGTCAAATGGGAGTTTCATTTTTAGTTTTTTGAGAAAACTCCATACTGTTCTCCACAGTGGCTGCACAGTCTGCATTCCCACCAGCAGTGCACGAGTGTTCCTTTTTCTCCGCATCCTCTCCAGCACTTGTCGTTTGTTGATTTGTTGATGATAGCCATTCTGACTGGTGTGAGATGGTACCTCATTGTTGTTTTGATTTGCATCTCTCGAATGATAAGTGACTTTGAGCATGTTTTCATATGCCTCTCAGACTTATTTATGTCCTCTTTTGAAAAGTGTCTATTTAGGTCCTTTGCCCATTTTTTGATTGGGTTGTTTATCTTCCTTTTTTTTAAGTTGTATGAGTTCCCTGTAAATGTTGGAGATTAAACCTTTATCAGAGATATCATTGGCAAATATATTGTCACATACAGTGGGCTTTCTTGTTGTTTTGCTGATGGTTTCTTTTGCTGTGCAGAAGCTTTTTATTTTGATATAGTCCCATTTGTTTATTTTCCCTTTAGCTTCCATTGCCCTAGGAGCTGTGTCAGTGAAGAAATTCTTTCGGCTTATGTCTGAGATTTAGCTACCTGTGGAATCCTCTAGTATTTTTATGGTTTCCTTTCTTACATTTAAATCCTTTATTCATTTTGAGTTTATTTTTGTGTGTGGTGTAAGTTGGTGGTCTAGTTTCATTTTTTGCATCTGTCTAACCAAGTTTCCCAGCACCATTTATTGAAGAGACTGTTTTGGCTTCATTGTATGGTCTTTCCTCCTTTGTCAAATATTGAGCGTATTGGTTCGAGTCAATTTCTGGGTTCTCTATTCTATTCCATTGGTCTATATGTCTGTTCTTGTGCCAGTACCAGGCAGCTTTGAGGACAGTGGCTTTGTAGTACAGCTTGATATCTGGAATTGAGATCCCTCCTACTTTTTTCTTCTTTCGCAGGATCGTCGCAGCTATTCAGGGTCTTTTTGTATTCCAGATGAATTTTTGAAGAGTTCTTTCTAGGTCTGTGAAATATGTTGTTGGCATTTTAATGGGGAGTGCATTGAATCTATAGATTGCTTTGGGTAGTATGGACATTTTGATGATGTTGATTCTACCAATCCATGAACACGGAATGTTTTTCCATCTGTTTATGTCTTCCTCTATCTCTTTTTTCAATGTACTGTAGTTTTCCGAGTATAGGTCTTTTGTGTCTTTGGTTAAGCTTATACCTAGGTATCTTATTTTTTTTGGTGCAACGGTAAATGGGATTGCTTTTTTAATTTCTCTTTCTGTAAGTTCACTATTGGCATATAGAAATGCCATAGATTTCTTGGTGTTAATTTTATATCCTGCTACATTACCATATTCAATTTATTAGGTCTAATAATTTTTTGATGGAGTCTTTAGGGTTTTCTAGGTACAGTATCATGTCATCTGCAAATAATGACAATTTTACTTCTTCTTTTTCAATTTGGATGCCTTTTATTTTTTCTTCTTGCCTGATAGCGTTGGCTAGCACTTCCAGTACTATGTTGAACAGGAGTGGTGAAAGTGGGCATCCCTGTCTTATCCCTGTTCTTAAGGGAAATGGTTTTAGTTTTTGTCCATTGAGTATGATGTTGGCTGTGGGTGTGTCATATAAGGCTTTTATTATATTGAGGTATGATCCCTCTATTCCCACTTTGCTGAGAGTTTTTATCATGAAAGGGTGTTGGATTTTGTCAACTGCTTTTTCTGCATCAATCGATATGATTATGTGATTTTTGTCTCTCAATTTGTTTATGTGATGTATCACATTTATTGATTTGTAGATATTGTACCAGCCTTGCATCCCTGGTATAAATCCTACTTGGTCATGGTGTATGATCTTTCTAATGTGATGCTGGATCCGGTTTGCTAGAATTTTGTTGAGGATTTTAGCATCTATGTTCATCAGGGATATTGGCCTGTAATTCTCTTTCTTTGTGGTGTATTTATTTGGTTTTGGGTAATGATGGCTTTGTAGAAAGAGCTTGGAAGTGTGCCTTCATCTTGAATTTTTTGGCATAGTCTGAGGAGGATTGGCTTTAGTTCTTCTTTGAATGTTCGGTAAAACTCCCCTGTGAAGCCATCTGGTCCAGGGCTTTTGTTTGTTGGAAGCTTTTGGATAACTGTTTCAACTTCATCAGTAGTTATTGGCCTATTCAGGTTATTTTATTCTTCCTGATTGAGTTTTGGAAGCTTGTATTTTTCTAGGAATGTGTCCATTTCATTGAGGTTGTCCAGTTTGTTGGAGTAGAGTTGTTCATAATATTTTTTGACAATCCTCTGTATATCAGTAGGGTCAGTTGTTATTTCACCTCTTTCATTTCTTATTTTGTTTATTTGGGTCCTCTCTCTTTGTTTCTTGGTGAGTCTGGCGAGGGGTTCATCAATCTGGTTAATTCTTTCAAAGAACCAGCTCTTGTTTTCGTTGACCTTTTGTATTGTTTTTTTTTTTTGGTCTCTATGTATTTATTTCTGCTCTGATTTTTATTATTTCCTTCCTTCTGTATACTGTGGGCTTTTCTTGTTGCTCTCTTTCTAACTCTTTGAGTTGTAGAGTTAGGTCATTTATTATCTGTTTCTCTTGTTTTTTGAGGTAGGCCTGTAGAACTATGAACTTCCCTCTCAGTACTGCTTTCATTGTGTCCCACAGATTTTGCATTGTTGTGTTTTCATTGTCATTTGTTTCCAGGATGCTTTTTATTTCTTCTTTGATCTCTCTGGTAACCCACTCATTGTTTAATAACATGCTATTTAGCCTCCAAGTGTTTGTTTTTTCCCCAGTATTTTTTATTGTAGTTGATTTCTAGTTTTATTCCACAAAGGCCAATTCTTTATCCACTGAGCCACACCTGCCAGGGCGGCTAGTGTGAGGAGTTGGATTTGAAGATTAATTTTCTCCCAGTGAGTGCCTGACAGGGAGATCTCTACATAAGGGATCCACTAACCCTAGCTACACACTCGCCTGACTCTACCTTAAACATTGTCTTCAATAGACCCTGGAGAAAGTCCAGGCAATCATAGGGTGGGTGGTGAAGTAGCTGACAGGTGTAGGTGGTCCATAGAGAAGATCAGACTGGCCAGCTATAAAAGAACACTCAGAGCCAGACTTGGACAGCTCGTGACATTGGCTGATACAAAAGTACTGCCCAGGATGCCTGAAATGAGCAAACAAAACTGTGAGCTTCAGACATCATAAGCTGCCCAGGCCAACTTCACCTGGCTGGTGTTTCTTTTGTTTGTCTGCTATTGTTAAGTTTAGTTTAGTTTTGCTTGTTTCTTTTCCTCTTTTTTCAATATTCAATATTTTCTTTGATACTATCTACTTTATTACCTTGATGTTATTATTATACTAGGGGCCTGGTGCACAAAAATTTGTGCACTCGGGAGGCCCCTCAGCCCAGCCTGTGCTCTCTTGCAGTCTGGGACCCCTCTGGGGATGTCCACCTGCTGGCATGCCTGGTAAGCCTGGGTGAGGGGCTGATGGCTGTTTGCAGGCTGGCCAAGACCCCCAGTGTGGACCCTCACTCCTGAGTGATGGGCTGAGGGCCGTTTTCATGCTGCCCACAGTCCCTTCAGGTTTTGGGTCCCTACTAGGGTGCCTGGGCAGCCTGGGTGAGGGGCTGATGGCTGTTGCAGGCTGGCCAAGCTCCCCAGGAGGGAACCTCGCCCCATTGGGGTGTGGCCAGCCTGGGTGCAGGCCTGAGAGACGTTTTCAGGCTTTCAGGCTGCCCATAGTCCCTTCAGGTTTTGGGTCCCTACTGGGGTACCTGGCCAGTCTGGGTGAGGGGCTGATGGCTGTTTGCAGGCTGGCAAGCCCCCCAGGGGGATCCCTCACCCCATTGGGGTGTGGCCAGCTTGGGTGCAGGCCTGAGGGCTGTTTTCTGGCTTTCAGGATGCCCACAGCTCCCATTGCCCCAATGTCCCAGCAAGGCTGGCTGGAAGCAGGTTTCTAGGGTTTATTTATCTCCTATAATCAATACTGTTCCTTTAAGCCAAGACCTATGCAGGTAACGAAGCCTCCTGTTGGCTTCAGTTAGTGGCTTCTATAATTGAAAGAATGTTGCAAGTATGTTGCCTGGAGCTGGGAGTAGCCTAACTGGCCAGCCAGCAGACAGTTTACTCCTGTTGCAATGGAAGTTGCCTGTTTACTCCAGCTCTGTGACTGCCGGCCTCCATCTTGGCTGGGTTAATTGGCATACAGCCGCTCTGATTGGCTGGTGGGCGTGGCTTAGGCATCCCATAGAAACGTTCAATTTCAATATTACTCTTTTATTAGAAACTTCATTGCTTTTCTCTTTTGTTTCTTTCATATCTCTTATTAGCCACCTTCTTTTTTTCTATTTTTTTAAAATTTATTATTATTTTTAAAATATTTATTGTTCAGATTATTATAGTTGTTCCTCTTTTTTCCCTCCATAGCTTCCCTCCTTCCAGTTACCACCCCACCCTCTGCCCTTAACCCCCCCCCCACTGTCCTCCTCCATAGGTGTATGATTTTTGTCCAGTCTCTTTCTGCACCCCTAACACCTCTTTCCCCCAAGAATTGTCAGTCACCTCCCTTTCTATGCTCCTGATTCTATTCTATTCACCAGTTTATTCTGTTCATCAGATTTTTTATTCACTTGATTTTTAGATTCACTTGTTGATAGATATGTATTTGTTGTTCATAATTTTTATCTTTACTTTTTCTTCTTTCTCTTCTCAAAGGATACTTTTCAGCATTTCATATAATACTGATTGGGTGGTGATGAACTCCTTTAGCTTTTTCTTGTCTGTGAAGCTCTTTATCTGACCTTCAATTCTGAATGATAGCTTTGCTGGGTAAAGTAATCTTGGTTGTAGGTTCTTGCTATTCATCACTTTGAATATTTCTTGCCACTCCCTTCTAGCCTGCAGTTTCTGTTGAGAAATCAGCTGACGGTCGTATGGGTATTCCCTCGTAGGTAATTAACTGCTTTTCTCTTGCTGCTTTTAAGATTCTCTCCTTGTCTTTTGCTCCTGGTATTTTAATTATGATGTGTCTTGGTGTGGTCCTCTCTGGATTCCTTTTGTTTGGGATTCTTTGCACTTCCTGGACTTGTGAGTCTATTTTTTTCACCAGGTAGGGGAAGTTTTCTGTCATTATTTCTTCAAATAGGTTTTCAATATCTTGCTCTCTCTCTTCTTCTGGCACCCTTATAATTCTGATGTTGGTACCCTTGAAGTTGTCCCAGAGGCTCCTTACAGTATCTTTATATTTTTGGATTCTTTGTTCTTTTTGCTTTCCTGGTTGAGTGTTTTTTGCTTCTTCATATTTCAAATCTTTGACTTGATTCTTGCGATCCTCTAGTCTGCTGTTGGATCTCTGTATATTATTCTTTATTTCAGTCAGTGTATGCTTAATTTCTAGCTGGTCTTTTTTCATATGCTCGAGAGTCTCACTAAATTTATTGGGGGTCTCTAGAAAATTCTTGAAGAACCTTATCACCATGGTTTTGAACTTTACATCCAGTAGTTTGCTGTCCTCCATTTCTGTCATTTGTGATCTGTTTCTTTGTCTCCGCATTTTGGCTGCTTCCTTGCATTGATAGAGTGGCTTTCTGTGCTAGGTGTCCTATAGGGCCCAGTGGCTCAGCCTCCCCAATCACCTGAGGTGGACACTCTTGGTGCACCCCTTTGTAGGCTTTGTGCACAGTCTTGTTGTGGCTAAGCCTTGATTGTTGTTGGTATCACTGGGAGGAATTGACCTGAAGGCCACTTGGCTGTGATAGTCAGCTATGTCTATGGTGGGAGAACTTCTGTGCCGGAGTCACACTTATGGGGCAAGACTTGCTTCAGTGGAGCTTTGGTGCTCACTGAGTCTGTCCCCTAAGTGTGTCCCTTATGGATCTGAGGAGTTGTAATCTCGATGGTCCCAATCTGACCACTGGGTACACTGGCTCTTGGATCTCTAAGGAGGTGCTAATTTAGCCTCCTCCTGAGGCTACCCAGCCTTTTATATGCAAAAGCCTCTGCATGCAGCTTGGGTGGGGCGGGGTCTCAGGGAACAGCATGAAGCAAACAGCTATGGCTGATCCTCAGCCCTGCCCTAAGAGGCCCTGGGTCTTAGTTCCTACAGTAGTCACTGCAAACACCACTGAGAGAAAGCCACTCTGGTGTTCCTCCTCATGTCAGATAGTTCAGTTTCTCTTTGTATGAGTCTGGATCTCCAGAAACTCACCTGGAACTGGAGGTAGGAGGAGTTCAGAGCTGTCAGGAGCTTATGACTCCCTCTGGATTGAAAAAGACAACTGTGTCCCCAGTTGCCAGCTCTTTCTGAGAGCCTTTTCTGCATGTGCCTCCATACCTCTGTACTTCTGCAGCACCTCTGAGTCTCAGTGTGCTTTTCTCTTTCCTTCTAGTTGTAGAATTTCCACTCAGCCAGCCTTCCTGTGGTTCTGGGTGGTGACCGTTTTTTTTCTTTTCATTGTGGTTTTGAAGTGGTTGTGGGAGGCTGCAATTTCAGGTATTTACCTATACCATTATCTTGGTTTTTCTCTCTAGTCTCCTTATTTATCTTTTTTTTCCTCATTCCCCCTTTTTATTTTTCATTTTTTCTATTGATTTACCTTTATTTTTCTTCTTGATACACTTGCATAATTTTTCTTTCTTGCTCTGTCTTCTTATCTTTTATTTTTATTTTTTTATCATTTGCCTATCCCTAATCTTTACTCTTATTATTTGATTTCCTTATTTTCATTTTAGAATCTTTTGTCTTCTTGTTTTATCTCCCAGTAACTGTTATTATTATTCTACTAGGGGCCTGGTGCACAAAAATTTGTGCACTCGGGGAGTGGGAGTCCCTCAGCCTGGCCTGTGCCCTCTTGCAGTCTGGGACACCTGGGGGGGGGATGTCCACCTGCTGGCATGCCTGGCCAGCCTGGGTGAGGGGCTGAGAGCCATTTTCAGGCTTCCCACAGCCCCTTCAGGGTTCGTGCACTGGGGGGTGGGAGGGCTGGTGAGTGCAGGCCTGGACGTTTCCCACCAGAGGGCCCACAATTGCACATGCCTGGTGGGCACCCACCGCTGAGGGGACACAACTGGCGCAGAGTTGGGTGGCAAGCCAGGGGCGGACGCTGGTGCAGAATCCCTCGCTGGGGCCCTGCTACTGAGCAAACACACCTGGGGTGGAGCTGGGCATTGAACTGGCTTCGGATTCTCCTCACTGTGCAGCAGATGCTCCCGCACACCCTGTGGAGGCCCGTGGGGGGCGGGTGAAGGTAGCGGACCCTGGATGGGTGTTCCTGGACACCCTGCAGAGGCCCCCAGGGCAGAGCCAGGCAATGGACCCAGGACAGGTGTTCCTGGATGTCCTGCAGAGGCCCCCGGGGGGCAAAGCCAGGCAGCAGACCCAGCACGGCTGCTCCTGCACACCCTGCAGAGGCCCTGTGCTCCTGCATGTCCCGGGGAGGCCCCCAGGGGGTGGAGCCAGGAAGTGGACCTGGAACAGGCGCTCCTGGATACACCTCAGAGGCTCCTGGGGGCTGAGCTAGGCAGCAGACCCAGGACAGGTGCTCCTGGACGCCCCGAGGAGGCCCCGGGCCAGACCCCCCCTCTCACTGAGCTGACACACCTGGCACAGCTATGCCGGCCCGCCGTGGAGGCTCCCAGTACAGACCCACCCTGCCAGCCTCCATCTTGGCTGGGTTAATTTGCATACAGCCGCTCTGATTTGCTGGTGGGCATGGCTGTGAACAGAGGCTCAGCCAGCCTAGGCAGGCAGTTGCAACAGAAGCCTTTGGTTTGCTCTAGCTCCATGGCTGTTGGCCTCCATCTTGGCTGGGTTAATTTGCATGCATCCACTCTGATTGGCTGGTGGGCGTGGCTGTGAGCAGAGGTTCAGCCAGCCTAGGCAGACAGTTGCAACAGAAGCCTTTGGTTTGCTCTAGCTCCATGGCGGTTGGCCTCCATCTTGGCTGGGTTAATTTGCATACAGCCGCTCTGATTGGCTGGTGGTAACGGTCAATTAGCATGTTTCTGTTTTATTATATTAGATAAGCAATAATATTCTTTTCTTTCTTTTTTTTGTCTTAGTATTTGTTTTCTCTCTTCTTTTTCCTAATTCTCTTTTCTCTTGTGTTGTTTTAACTGTGATTTTCAGTATATGTTGTATGTTCCCATTTGTTTGCTTTTGGTTTGTTTTTGTTTTACCCTGTCAGCACCTATACAACAGCTCACACAATGTGGTAGCAGCTGAGTCTCACCGTTAATGAGCCTGAAAGGAATGGACTCTCAGCAAACAGACAACAGGAATTTAGACCTAATCTCAACAAAAGAGGCCAAATAACCCACAAAAGGGACATACCTAGAGCATATAGATCAAAGCACATGTAAAATGCATTTCTAGGTCCCACAGGACATTCACTATAAAAACCCATGCCAAAGATAGGGAGTCACAGCAAATATATCAATACACAGAAACAAACACCAAGAGACAACTAAAATGAGAGAACAAGAGACAAGCCCAAAATGAAAGAAAAGGGGGAATCACCAAAGAAAGACCTAGATGAAATGGAGGTAAACAAATTATCAGACACTGATTTCAGAATAATGGTTATAAAGATGCTCAATGAAGTTAGAATTATAAGAAACTTAATGGGAACTTTCAGGGACTTAGTGGAAATTACAAGGAACTTAGTAAAAGCTACATCAGTATGAAAAAAGAGATAGATATTATGAATAAGACAGACAGATAAGTGGAATACTATAGCTGACATTAAGACTATCCTGGAAGTAATTAAAAGCAGACTCAATATAGCAGAGGATCAAATAATTGAAGAAGAAAATAAGGTAGAAAAAAACACACTCAATTCAACCGAAGGACTGTTATGCATGCATTTAAGCATAACCAAAGGACACAGACCACTGGAGGGTAGGGGAGGCTGGGGGAAGAGCAGGGGAAAAATGAGATATTTGTACTAATCTTTGTAATACTTTATGTAATTAAATAAAAAAAATTAGAGCAGCCAAAAGAAAAAAAATACTTAAAAAGCACAAGGACAGTTTAAGGGAACTGTGGGACAATATGAAATGAAACAACATCTGCATCATAGGGGTACCAGAGCAAGGCTTGGAGAACCTGTTGGAAGAAATAATGACAGAAATCTTTCCTAAAATGGTGAAGAAAAAAGACACACAAGTTTAAGAAGTCCAGAAAGTACCAATCAAGAAGAACCCAAAGAGAACTACTATAAGACACATCATAATTAAAATGGCAAATGTTAAGGACAAAGAGAGAATCTGAAGGGCTAAATGAGAGAAACAGTTAGAGACCTAAAAGGGAGCCTCCATAAGGCTGTCAGCTATTTTCTCAACAGAAACACTACAAGCCAGAATGGAATGGCATGAAGCATTCAAAATAATGAAAAGCAAGCGTCTGAAACCAGTGCTACTCTCTCCAGCAAGACTATCATTCAAAATAGATGATGAAATAAAGGCCTTCCCAGACAAAAAAAGGCTAAAGGAGTTTATTACCACCAAACCAGCATTGCAAAGATGAAAGTTGTACTTCCTCCTTTCCTATTTTTTTAATGTTTTCTTCTTTTAAAAAAAATATTTTATTGATTTTTTACAGAAAGGAAGGGAGGAGAGGAATAGAGAGTTAGAAACATCGATGAGAGAGAATCATTGATTCAGCTGCCTCCTGCACACTCTCTACTAGGGATGTGCTTGCAACCAAAGTACATGCCCTTGACCGGAATCGAACCTGGGACCCTTGAGTCTGTAGGCCGATGCTCTATCCACTGAGCCAAACCAGTCAGGGCTTAATGTTTTCTTCTTGCCTGATCACTGTGGTCAAGACT
The DNA here is from genome assembly GCA_004026665.1 of Murina feae. NCBI lineage: Eukaryota > Metazoa > Chordata > Mammalia > Chiroptera > Vespertilionidae > Murina > Murina feae. Next base: position 1,973 of record PVJC01023764.1, on the reverse strand, counting down.
TCTAGTACTATCCTATCTAATAAAAGAGTAATATGCAAATTAACCATCACTCCGGGACAAAAATGGCAGAGCCCATAGCCGTGGGGCAGGATGCTGGCGGCATCACCCTGGCAACCCATCAGCAGCTGTCCTCCAGCAGGCAAGTACCGCTAATGGGCAGGCCCCAGCAGGGCCAGGCAGCAGGGCCTTGCTCCCGCCCCTGCCACCATTGGGTTTGAGAAGGCATGCGCACACAGGGACAGGCTGCATAGCCTTGCTCCCACCCCCACCGCAATCAGGTTAGAGGAGGCACGCACACACAGGGACAGGCTGCAGGGCCTTGCTCCTGTCCCCACCATGATCCGGTTTGATGGGGGCAGGGATAGGAAGCAGGGCCTTGCTCCCACCCCAGCCATGATCTGGTTTGAGGAGGCACACGCAGGCAGGGACAGACTACAGGGCTTTGCTCCCACACCCCGCAATCTGGTTTGGCGCAGGCAGGGACAGGAAGCAAGGTCTTGCTCTGACTCCCCCATCTGTGTCATGAGCAGGCACAAGGGTAGGGGGAGGACGGGCAGGGCCAGGCAGTAGGGCCAAGTAGCAAGGCCTTGCTCCAGGTTGCCACCTTGATTGGATTGCGAGCAGGCATGCACAGCCCCCAGGCAGCAAGCAGCAGGGCCTGCTCTTTGGTCACCATGGTGATCTGGTGATCCAGGAGCAGGCAAGTGTGGCCAGCAGGCAGCACCCAGCCCTGGCCACAGCTCAAGGGAGAAAACAACATGTAGGTGAGGCCAGGAACCTGAGAGATCAACACAGAGGGGTGCCTGCTCCAAGCCTCCACAGTGTGGCTGGCAGCAGGCCCTCAGCAGACAGACAGACAGAAAGACATACACACACACACACACACACACACACACACACACACACACACACATGGCACCTGCTCTGAGCCTCCACAGTGCAGCTGGAGGCAGGCCCCCAGTGGACTGACACACACACACAGCACCTGCTCTGAGCTTCTGCTGCCAGACTGTGGCCATCATTAGGACATCCACTGAGGGGGCCCAGACTGTGAGAGGGGGCAGGCTGGGCTGAGGAACCCTCCCCCGCCCACTTACCCCTGTGCACGAATTTTGTGCACTGGGCCTCTAGTGTGAATAAAAGGGGTAAAAGCAGACAATCCTGTCTTGTTCCTGTTCTTGTGGGGATGTTTGCAAAGAATGTTAAAGGGACTAGTGCAATAATACTAAGAAATATGAAAAGAGAGAAACATAGGCATAAAGAATAAAAATGGCAATAAATACATACTGATCAATAATAATTTTAAATGTAAATGGATTAAATGCTCCAATAAAAAGACATATGATAGCTGAATGGATAAGAAAATGTGACCCACATATAGTGTCTACAAGAGATGTATCTCAATACAAAAGACTCAGAGAGGATGACAGGGAAAGAATAGAAAAAAAGTTACATGCATATGAAAATGATAAAAAAGGCAGGGGTAGCAATTATTATATCTGACAAAATAGACTTCAATGCAAAGGCCATAACAAGAATAAAAAAGGCATAATACTAAATAAAGGAATAGATAAGAAGATATAACCCTGGTAAACATTTATGCACCCAACACAGAATCACCTAAATATGTAAAAAATGCTCTTGGAAGACATTAAGAAAGAGATCTTGACAAAAAATCAACAAGGAAACAGAGACCTTGAATGACTTAATAGATCATATAGACTTAAACAACATTTATAGAACACTAGAGGCTTGGTGCACAAAATTTGTGTATGGGGGGAGGAGGTCTCTTCAGCCCAGCCTGCACCCTCTCCAATCTGGGACCCCTCGGGGGATGTCTGACTGCCAGTTTAGGCTCCTAACTGCTCACCTACCTGCCTGCCTGGTCGCCCCTAACTACCCCTCCTCCTACTGTCCTGATCGCCCTTCGCTGCCTCTGCATGCAGGCCTGATCGCCCCTAACTTCCCCCCCC
>PVJC01023763.1:0-26167 GCA_004026665.1 Murina feae | reverse complement strand
ATGTGTACCAAGATTTAGAGAATTAAAAACTGCAAAGAGCAGACATCTCCGCCTTGTCAGAGAGCTTTGCCTGCATGACCATTGTATGAATGAGCCAAGATATGTGCAGGCTGGAGATGCAGGGAGAGGAGGTGTGGCTCCTTCTGACTTGTCCAGAGCTCACTGACCTCCTGTGAATACAACTGGAGAAATCTGAAGGGTTTGGAACGTATGCCATTTTCTATTTTTATTTGCAAAGCCCAGTTGCTCTAAAACCTGGGTTCTTTCACTCTATTGCACTTAAAAACACCATTCAGGCTTATGAATTGCCTGTGAGTTTGTTTTTTTAAAAAATATATATTTTATTGATTTTTTACAGAGAGGAAGGGAGAGGGATAGAGAGTTAGAAACACCGATGGGAGAGAAACATCAGTCAGCTGCCTCTTCCACACCCCCTACTGGGGATGTGCCCGCAACCCAGGTACATGTCCTTGACTGGAATCGAACCTGGGACCTTTCAGTCCCCAGGCCGACGCTCCATCCACTGAGCCAAACTGGTTAGGGCAACCTGTGAGTTTTTTCTTTTATATCTGGGAGCTCCTGAAAGGTGGGCCAAAGTGTCTGCTTGATGTAGGGGTTTCTCCAGTTTCAATACAGTGTACTGAGAATGTACGTGCTGATTGTGCGTTGAATAAAGGCTGAACTGCTAGGATAAACTGGTTCAGGTAGGGAGAGGGCAACTTGCCCCATGCTATTGGCTTATATTGCTATTAGTTACAGGCATAGTAAACTGTGAGTACTTGATAATATCCCTTTAGTGCTTTTCTGCTATTGTTTTTCATCATCATGGACCAAGCGGGGGAGGGGGGGGTGTCGGTAGCTCAAAAGCGGAAAGCTCTGTTGACGAACTCTAGATCTCCCATTTTTCTAACTGTGTGACTCTGGACAAGTCGGGTTTCAAGCCTCAGTTTCTGTACCAGTAATGTGACAGTAACACTTCTACTTCACAGAATTGTCAAAATGGAATGAGATGATTCGTGTAAAGTGACTGGCCCACGGCAGGCACTCTAAAGATAATGGTTGTTAATATAATGCATTTCCATTTCCTCATTCCTGGGTAAAATGGAAGTATGTTCCTTCTCAGTCGCATTTGTCAAAAACAACTTAATATGTGGATACTATCTAGACTCTAGGAAGCACGAGAAGTGTAAATTCACCTGAGGTTCCAGGGGCTATGCCAGAAACTGGGGTGAAAGACATTAGTCAGCCACACCCACCACCTTCAAGGAATTCAGAGATCAGTGGGTGAGTGAAATCTATAGCCAAATTATTATGAGATGCTATAAACTAGGAATTTTGCTACTAACAACAGAATTTGAAAGAGAATTTGACAAAGAAATATTTTTTAAAATAATTCTTTATTGTTGAAAGTATTACATATGTCCATGTCTCCTTTTTTGCCCCATTGACCCCCTCTAGCCCACCTCCCACCCCTACCTCAGGTCCTCACCACCCCATTATCTGTGGCCATGGGCCATGCATATATGCTTACAAGGTTCTTGGTTGATTACTTCCCACCCACTCACCCTTCCCTGCCTTCCTTCTGAGATTCCTCTCTCTGTTCCATGCTTTGATGTCTCTGGATCCACTCCATTCATCAGTTTATTTTTTACTTAGACTCCATGTAGGAGCGAGATCATGTGATACTTGTCACTTAGCATGATACTCTCAGAGAAATATTTTGATTATTGACTTTGAATAAATGAGGTCAATCAATTCCCAGAACTCTGTCCCATGATGTTTTTTGAGAGCTCTTGGCTTCAAAATCAAATCCAGGTGCACTTCCAAGGTAAATGAGCGGTCCCCTGGCTTTTCTCTGAGTAAGTTGAAAGTAAATGATGCAGCCACATATTACAGAACTTTTAACCTTAAGGTTTGATATCTCTGCCAGCTAAAGAAATAAGGCAAAGTCTAACTCATGATTGTTAAAATTGTGATTATTTTCAGATGGAGGCATCTCTAAATTATGCCGTGTATCTAAACCAGCGGTTCTCAACCTGTGGGTCGCAACCCCTTTGGCAGTCTAACGACCCTTTCACAGGGGTCGCCTAAGACCATCCTGCATATCAGATATTTACATTATGATTCATAACAGTAGCAACATTACAGTTATGAAGTAGCAACGAAAATAATTTTATGGTTGGGTCACAACATGAGGAACTGTATTTAAAGGGTCAGAAGGTTGAGAACGACTGACCTAAACTGTTCCAGAACTTTCCCTCTACAAAACAAAAGAAATCTCCTGCTGAGGTTTGCACAGGTCTTTGTAGAGTCTCTTTGGGTTTGGGCATTTTGAAGGCAGTGTGTTTAGTATTCTTTCACATATTCGTACTTTCTTCTTTCCTCCCCAACCTTTACTCCCATGCCTAACCTAAGATAGTCTCTTTTCTACTTTTATGAAATATGCATTATTAATGCTACAGCTGAGAGCACACATCCAGGAAGATCCAACTATAAAGAAAATAATTAAACGCTGGTCATCCTTTCTTGCCTGTCTTCAGTATGCCAAGCCCTCCTAATACGAATGATGCTGCTTGGGTTGCACGTGAGGTATACATGAGGTATCATAGAACAGTTTAGAAAGTGCAAAACAGGCAGATTCTTCATTTATGCAAAAGTTTCTTCAGGATATTTTGTTTTAGTTTTTGAGGCTTTTGGTATTCAAGTGAATCCTTTTAAAAAAAATAAAAGCATTCTGGAAAATGGTGCAATGGTCAGCAATTCTCATTTCAGCCAGGAATTAATAAGGGAGAGTAAAAAGCAGAAAGATTTCAGGCCTTGGAGGAGAGAGAGAGGGACTAGAAGAGAATAGAAAGGGACTTGACTGACAAACCTCAGCTATTCATTCCACTCCAGGCTGGCCAGCTGCACTTTCTTGGAGCCAGTGGTCCTTCAGGTATGGTGAGCCTAGCAGCAGCCTCAGTGGACATCACCTGAGAATTTCATAGAAATTCATAGAAATCTCAGGCCACCCCAGAATCAGAATCTGGGGGCGGGCTCCAGAAATCTGTTTCATCAGCCCTCAGTTTGAGAAACACTGCTCTAATCACTGATTCAGATCCATTTCCTTAACATTTCTGCAAAAGAAGCAACAGTATCTATCATATAAAAGGCTAATATGCTAAGTGTTCGACCATCTGACCAGTTGCTATGATGTGTACTGGCCAGCAGGGGTCAACACAGGAGCTGCTGAGCTGCAGTGACTTGGCAGCATCAGTTCTCGGTTGACACACCCTGAAACCAGGAAGAAGGGAGCCCGATTCCTCGCAGGGCTGCATGTTCCACCGTCAGCCATGGGTTATGTTGTTGCTGGGGCATTGTTGACCCCGAATCTGGTTTACTGCAAAATTTTCATTTGTGTTCTACACCTGAATGACAGCAACTTTGCAGAGAGCACTCTCGTACTCCGGGACTCCTCAGGGGATGTCAGAGAGCCAGTTTCAGCCTGATCTTTGCCGGCCAGGCTGAGGGACCCCCACCTGCAGGAGGAACCCCACTCACTCCGCAGATGCCAGGGAGGGACCAGGGCATGTCCAACCCATCTCACCCAGTCCTGCCCTGCTGGCCACCTTCTAATTAATTTCCTTTCAATGTGCACAAATCTGTGCACTGAGTCACTAATGGTTTTATAAAATACTAGCGGCCCAGTGCATGAATTTGTGCAACTTTAAAGGAACTGTGGGCTGCGAGGCTATGGTAGGCACAGGGGTGGGTCTCAGCCCATCCTCTGTGCTCCCACCCAGCCTCTCCCACTGTGGCCCCAGTCCTCTGTCGGCCAGCAGCCCCACTTCTGCCACTATCGCTCCCATACACTGACAGTGCTGGCCCTGCCTGCACCTGCTGATGGTATCAAGTGATTGGAGTTGGCACAAGCAGCGCATGCAAGTGGGGCCATGGGTGGTACCAACAGCAGGTACAAGTGGCAGCTACTGCCCTGATTGCTCCTCAGGAGCAGGGGGTGGTGGCAAAGCCCTCAGGGGTGATCAGGACTGGCAGCACTGGTTGCACCTGCTGATGGCACAGAGTGATCAGGACCAGTGCTGGGCACTGGCAGCAGGTGTGAGCAGTGGCTCCAGTGCTGGTGTGAGTGGGGCTGGAGCTGGCAGTGGGTGCAAATGGCAGCTCTTGCACTGGCAGCAGGTGCAAGTGGGGCCAGTGCCAGCAGCAGGTGCAAGCACAGGTGGGACTGTGGTGTGCGGGAGCAAAGAATTTTCAGTAACCACCAGAGGTTCGTCCCTATGACAGTGACTGGCACCCACCTTGGTCTGGTGCACCCTCTCACCTGCTGCACAATCCTGCAGCAACCAACACCCACCATGTCCCACACACCCCCGCTGGTGGCCAGTGCATGTCATAGTGACCGGTTGTTCTTGTTGTTCGGTTGTTCCACTGTTCAGTCTATTTGCATATTAGCCTTTATTATATAAGATTACACATACAGAGATTTTAGTGAGTATGTACTCCATTGCTCAATGCACTTACAATGTTTGTGCTGAAAACTTACATTGAGAAATGATGCTAGTTCTCCCTCCCTGTGCCCCAGTGTTCCCAATGTTAGAAAAGAGCAACTCTTGAGACAAATATTATTAACTAGAGGCCTGGTCACAAAATTCATGCACAGGTTGGGTCCCTCAGGGTGGCCTACAGAGATCGGGCCCTAGCTCACACCTCCATCCTCACAGCCCTGCAGCCCTGTCTGGCACCCCACCTTGACCTGACATTGCTTGCCCCAACCCCTGCCACTGACACTGATCATCTTCTGCAGTGTGACTGGCGGGGCGGTTGGAACCCCCACTTGCACCTGCTTTGGCCTGGGACCACCTGCTCGTCAGCCCTTCCCCCCACTGCTGCCACTGGTCACCGTCACCATCCCACTGTGGTCCTACTCTTGTCAGGGCCCCTTGGGGCTGGCAGTGCCTTCACTTCTGCCCGCTACCAGCACTACATCACCACCACCTACCATGTTCCATACCACCTCCTGGTGGTCAGCACACATCATAGTGAGCGGTTGAACTCCTGGTCAGTCCAACTCCCTCCCAAGGAGACAATTTGCATATTAGGCTTTTATTATATGGGATAATAATTATGAATGATTCAGGACATAATTTTCCACAGCTCTCTTTAATCCAGAAGAAGTTGGCCATGTTTCAAGAGAATCATTCAGGGTCTTAAACTCCTCACAGGTTTGCATATCGAACAGACTACCTTTCTGAGTAGGAATATAGAATATAGAATATAGAATACAGAATATAGGATATATAAAATGAGGAACAGCTATTGAATATCTGAGAATTCCACTTACTTTTTTGCTGCTAAGATAACAGAAGAGGTTTACACACACACACACACACACACACACACACTATTCCCCTCTTACTGGTGGTATATTCTGTTTGATGTGTTTTGGAATTGAATAAAACAAACTGCACTTTTGAAAAATGCTTAGGGTAATGAAATTACTGGAGTGCATAGCAGAACACATGAACCCTTGTTCTTTTCTGTCCTGGTGACTCACTAGTGATGATGTTATTGGTGGGGTTCCCTTTTTGTCTCCATTTGTTACTGCTGGGAGTGGAGCTCTTGGAGTGCCACAGGAATAAGAATTTTCTGAGGTCCCCATGAGAAGCTGAGATATCATGGAAAGCTTTATTGAAGAGGTAACATTAAGGGAGTTCCCTTCCAAGATTGCCTCTCCCTCCATCTTGCCATGGAAAAAGTCCTATTTTGTCTTCAGCAGAGCTAAGATCAAATCCACTGCCCAGAGTTTTTGCTATGTGTTATAGCCAGCATCTGGCTGGGTTAGCTTGTGTTCTCAGCTGCAGTCCATTGTGTATGGACTACTTAAGGCCACGATGTGCATGGCTCATGGAGCAAATGAGAAACAGGAGCACGAGTACTGAAAGAGAGAGAGAGAGAGAGAGAGAGAGAGAGAGAGAGAGAGAGAGAGAGAGAGAGAGAGAATTTTTTGTCTCTGGGGATTTTAGCTGGGAGAATTCTTCAGGGTTTTATGTGCTTTCAGTGGCTCCACCCTTTCTAGCCAATTGTCTTTTTTCCCAGGTTAGATAGACAGGCAAGCACCTCCCTAAGTCACCCTGACTTCACTGCATATGTGTCCATTTCTCTCTTGTTGGACCCCTTCCCCTAGTGATTTGCAGGAATGGGCCAGTGGTTCCCTGTGGAGAGTGTGATACTGCAGCTTCCTAGTGAAGCTGCCCAGATGACCATGCTTATAATGTCTGACCTCCCATTTACTTTCTTCCTATTATTAATAGCAATAGCTAGCTAATTACAATGATAACAATGTGACCCTGAATAAGTCAACCATTTCCTCTTCTTTTATGCTCACTTGTGTAAAATGGGATTTGTACCCCTAATTCTCCACTTAGTAGACTGTCGTGAGGACAAAATGAGAAAATGTATACAAAAGTCATGTGAATATGAAATGTATTGAAAAAACGGTGGGCTAGGCTATGTATCAGAAGTCCTATCTGTATCCATAGCCACACCTTCTGCTTTCTCTCTGTAGAAACAACATAGGCTGAGAGCCAGAAGAAATCATCTGAGGCCACACATGCTCCTGAGCTTTCCAGGAAAACCAGGAGTAAGGAGAGCTTAGGAGCTAAGGCAGAGGTGGCTGACTTCTTGTGGAGGTCCAGATTGAAATCTGTATGTTTTATTGCTACCTGAAGAGGTCCATCCAGCAGAGGTGTTGGGAGAGGGGGTGCACTTGCCTCTTGGGGCCTGTGAGCTTGAAGGAACTCTGAGCTATGACCCTGTAAACTTAGAAGAGATGCACTAGTGATCTGGGCTATTACTGGACCTTGTGTGGGGGAAAAAAATTAGCACATCACCCTGGAGAGGTCAATACTGGGTGCTCATTAATAAGCAATTTAGATGAAAGGACTAAGGCTTTGTAATCCTATACCCAGCTAAGATATCATATGCCAGGGACAGCAACAGTCATCTATTTTTGGAGTTGTCAAGTTTCAGAGAATAGTGTAGAGATAATGTATCTAGAAAATAAAACTTTATGAATCGAGAAAAATATACAAGAACACAGTCTAATAAATAAGACTTGATTCACAACATGGATCTCAAGATAGGTGAATATATAAAGTACAGAAAGTTGAGACCATCAATGACCCCTGCTTTTATATGTTTACTTGGGGCTTGGTGCACAAAAATTTGTACACTCGGAGAGGTCCTTCAGCCTGGCCTGTGCCCTCTCACAGTCTAGGACCCCTCATGGGATGTCCACTTGCTGGCATGCCTGGCCAGCCTGGGTGAGGGGCTGATGGCTGTTTGCAGGCTTGCCAAGCCCCCCCAGTGGAGACCGTCACCCCATATGGGTGTGGCCAGCCTGGGAAGGAGCTGAGAGCCATTTTCAGGCTGCCCACAGCCCCTTCAGGGTTTGGGTCCCTACTGGGGTACCTGGTCAGCCTGGGTGAGGGTCTGAGGGCCATTTTCAGGCTGCCCACAGCTCCCATTGACCCAACATCCCTGTGAGGCTGGCTGGAATTAGGTTTTTGGAGTTTATTTATCTTCTATAATTGAAACTCTGTTACCTCGAGCGGAGGCCTAGGCAGGCAGAGAAGCCTCCTGTTTGCTTCAGCTCCATGGCTTCTTTAATTGAAACATTGTTGCCTTCGTCAGAGGCCCAGCCAGCTTAGGCAAGCAGTTGCAACAGAAGCCTCCTGTTTGCTCTAGCTCCATGGCTGCCGGCTGCCATCTTGGCTGGGTTTATTTGTATATGGCTGGGGGCGTGGCTTGGCTGGTGGGCGTGGCTTAGGTGTCTCAGGGTGATGGTTAATTTGCATATCACTCTTTTATTAGAGTAGACTAGATGGTTAATTTGCATATCACTCTTTTATTAGAGTAGACTAGAGACCCAGTGTATAAAATTAATGCATGGGTCCCAAGCCTTCCGGCTGCTGGCCAGGGCCTTCCTTCCTTCTGTACCATGCCCTGGTGCTCAGTGCACATCATAGCAAGTGATAGAATTCCTGGTCTCCCAATTGAACTCCCACGGGGACACTTTGCATATTAGCCTTTTATATGTATAGATAACTACAAGGAAAAAGAGAAAAAATAAAATACAAAAGAGCAAAAATAATTTGGATAAATAAACCAGATATTAGTTATTCATATAAATGAGCTGAATTCTCCTTTCAGAATAAATAAGTTATCAAATTGTGCAAATTAAAAATAATCAGCTACATCTGTTTAGAATTATCACACATAAAACCAAGTGACAATAAAATATGGATAATAAAGGGTTTATCAAAAATATATCAAAAAAGTAAGTAAAAATGAAGCAAAGGTGAGAATATCAATGTCAGACAAAATAAACTACAAGAACAAAATATTAAACAAGGAAAAGAATAATAATAATAGCAAAACTTTTATTCAACTAAAAAAATACAATATTTGCTAAAATTGTGCATCTAACATCACAACTGCCAAATACAAAACAAAAAAACACTCTAGAAATATAAGGAAAATTTGACAAAGTAGAATTGTAGTATAGCTGCTGATAAGTACCTCTCTAAAATTCAAATATCATATAAACAAGAAATAAGAATCCTATATAATCTATATAATAAAGAGGTAATATGCAAATTGACCATCATACCCTCGCACAAGATGGCCACCCCCATGTAGTCACAAAATGGCCACCACAAGATGGCCTATAGGGGAGGGCAGTTGGGGATTACCAGGCCAGCAAGGGAGGGCAGTTGGGGGTGACCGGGCCAGCAGGGGAAGGCACTTGGAGGACACTGGGATGGCAGGGGAAGGAAGTTGGGAGCATCAGCCCAGCAGGGGAGCAGATAGACATTGATCAGGATGGCAGGGGAGTGGTTAGGGTGTGACCAAGCTGGCAGGCAGGTGAGCGGTCGGGAGCCAGTAATCCTGGATTGTGAGAGGGATGTCCAAGATTGGAGAGGGTGCAGGCTGGGCTGAGAGACCCCCCCCCCCCCAGTGCACAAATTTTGTACACCAGCCCTCTATTCAATATATGAAAGAATATAATCATTAAACTTAATTTAGTTAGGATAAGGACACAACAAACAATGAATACAGACCCCTCTCTTTGTAAACAAGAAACAAAAAAATATGCATTCTTTTCTATTTGATGGAGCAACTATAGTATTGATCATGCATTTAGCTACAAAAAAATCTTAATAAAACATCCTAAATAGAGATTTTGTAAACCATAGTCACTGATTAGACACAGTTAAGCTAGAAATTAATAATAAAAGACCAGGAGGAACATTAACAACATGGGAGTTAAAAGTATTCTTCTAAGTAATTACTGATCAATAAGGAATTTAAGCTGAAATTACACACCGTTCAAAGTATTTAAAAAATACTGAAAGAAAGAAGACTGTACAAAAAACTCTGGTATATAGTAAAAGGTATATTGTGCATAAATATGTCTCCATTACTTTCATTATTTATAAAGGATGAGAAATAAGCAAACTTCATTTTCAAAGAAATTAGGAAGACAAATAAAGTGAACAAAAAAATGAAGAAAGATGCAATTTTAAATGCTAAAGGAAAATAGAATTAGAAAAAAATAATAGCAAGAAAACATCTAACTAAAGCAATTTGACTGAAGAGATGAATAAGAGAAATTGATAAGCAGGATTGGTGACAAAGAGAAGGGTCTGTATTCATTGTTTGTAGTGTCCATATCCTAATATGTTACTACTAAATTAAGTTTAATTATTATATTCTTCAATATGTTGAGTTATTTTTTTGTTTATGTGATATTTGGATTTTAGAAAGGTACTTATCAGCAGCTGTATTATAACTTACTTCTTCAAATTGGTGAAAAAAGGCAAAAGTGTACGATATCTGGCATAAGGAAGGAGAGAAACTGCAGATACATGAGAGATTTAAAATTTATTGGAGAATAATATATATATATATATATATATATATATATATATATATATATATATATTGCAATAAAGTTTACTACCTGGAAAATTATAATAAAATAAAATAGGACCAATAAGAATTAAAATATTTGATTAGGCCAATAACCAGTAGATTGATGGTAAAAAAACTAAATATACACTATTTTAAAAATCACCAGGTCCAGATAGTTTTATAGTCAAATTTTATATAACTTTTAAAGAGATGAAAATTTCCCTGTAATTTAAATGATTAGGGACTACAGGAAAATGATGGCAAGTTATATAATTCATTCTATTAAATTGATATAATCTTAATATTAATATCTGGTAAGGTTCATATAAAAACTAAAGCTCTGAATCAGTTTACTCATGGAGACAGTGTTACCAGATAAAAGGGTTTGTTCACCTGTGTGCCTCAAAACCCAATCAAACAGTAGTAAAAAATGTAGCAGTTTATTCATTGAAAAAATGGTGCCAAGCCCAGAGTCACAGGTAAGCTACTTCTGAAAGACCTGGCTCCCTGATGGCATCCAGGGGATGTGTTATATAGGGGGAAATTACTAATCACTGTGGTTAAAGGAGTTGGAGTTGCCTGCACTACTGATTGGTTGGGGCCAAGGTAGGGAGTAGTTGATCATTAAATGAGGTCCTGAGATCAGCCATGACATTGTTCTACCTGCTTTTGGGAGGGTGTTATGCTTGGTATAACAGGGCTGGGACTGAAACACAAGTTTCAGTAAGGATAACATCCTAAAGTAAGGATGTTATCTGTAGGCTGACTGAAACTCTGTTTCTATCATCAAGGACCGGAGGCTTTGTTCTTAGAGAGTTTGATACTGACCAGAATCTGATGTCCTAAGGGTTTAAAGGTTAGGGAAATCGGTTGATGGATAGAAGGGAGAAAGGGTCATGTCAAAGAAATTGAGTCTCTGACTAGTTACAGTAGATTCAGGTTTTCTGAAGTAAAGTGTTACAAAAAGATTTCAATTAAATAGAAAAATAAGAAGGCTGCATCTAAATAGTATGAATTCAGAGAATTCTAAGAGATTTCAAATTTTGAAATTTGTCAGCCAGTTCTTTATGTCAATAAATTAAAGAGAGGGGAAGCCATATGATGACACCATTAGATATTGAAAGAATACTTTATAAAATTCAGTATCTATTCCTCTTAAAAATTATAAATAAAATTTGAATACAAAGTAATAAGTAGTCATAATAAAGACTACTTATTTAATAGAAAACACAAAAATAAATGGTAAAACCCTGAAGTTAAATACATTAACATATGAAAAATTAAGGATAACTTCTTTCCTATTAAAATTGAACAATATTTTACAAGTGCTAATTTATGCAATAAAACTAGTAAAGGGAATAATCCATATAAATACAATATAGAAAGAGACTAAATTATTCTATTCTTACAAAATGTAAGAAACCACACTAAAGCAACTATTAATATCTCTAAGAGAACATGGAATTTGGAGGTTATAGGGATTTGATAAATACACAAAATTAATAGCCTTTCACTATAACTTAATATTATTAGAAATAAGAAGAAATTATTACTCATAGTGGTAACAAAAAATAAAATATTTAGAAATAAGTAAAATGAGAAAATATAGGTCTGAACTGAAGTAAACTATAAAATCTTACTTAAGGATGTAAAATCAGAGAAAAACAAATGAGAAAATATGTACTCCTGGATGGAAGGATGAATATCATAAAAATGCCAATTTATCCCAATTTAACATATAAATTTAATGCAATTCCAATATCAATTGGACCTGTTCAAAGTAATTACATTTTATTATAAGACTAAATGTTTAAGAAAGCTGAGAAAATATTGAAAAATAGTAATAATTAGGGATTTGACTTAGCATTTATTAGAAATGAAGCCTGGTCAGTTTTCTCAGTGGTTAGAGCACTGGCTGGTGAACTGAAGAATCACAGGTTTGATTCCTGTGAAGGGCACGCACCTCAGTTGTGGGTGTGATCTTGGTTCCCAGTAGGGATGCATTTGGGAGGCAACCTATCAATGTTTCTCTCTCTCCCCCTCTCCTCTCCCTCCCCCTATGACTAAAGAACAATGAAAAAAATATATCCTTGGGTGAGGATTAAAAAAGAAAAAATGCAAAAAGTTTCTGTGCTCATTTCCTATTAGTTCTGTATGTAGCAAATCAGTACAAACTTGGTGGCTGGCTTAAAACCACAGAAATATCTCTCTCACAATTCTGGAAGCCTCTCGAAATTCATATGACACTCTAAAATCAAGGTGGCTGTCCCCCCTGGATGCTCCGAGGAGAATCTGTGCCTTACCTCTTCCAACTTCCGGTGGCTGCCAGCATCCTTTGACTTGTGGCTGTGATTCAGTTGTCATTATCCTAGTTATTAATAATAGGAAAGGAGCAAAAGGGAGGCCAGCCATTATAGGTGCGCCATTTGAGCAGCTTCACCAGGAAGCTAAAGCTTTACACTCCCCAGGAGCCACTGGTCTATTCATTACAGATCACAGTGGAAGGGACTGGACTGGGTGAATAGACACATTCTCACTAAAGTTAGGGTGCTGTCTGAAGCTACTTGTTTGTCAGTCACACCTGGGAACAGGTCATTGGCCAGATGGGTGTGGCCACTGCCAGGGTGTGAAATTTGCTGTATTTAATCCCCAACCAAAGGAGCTCACTCTCTTGGTGCTCTTGGCTCTCTTGGGACTCTTATTGTAGAGGTGTGTTCTCTTGGCTTTCCTGCATTCACCCCATGGCTCAGGGCCAATGTGCATGCCCATACAATGCACTAATGGGCTCTAACTAGCCTGATGCTGAACCAGACCCAGCTGCAACACGGAATGGAAGCTCTGGACAGTGGCTTTGTTTGTAGCTCTCCTGAAACAACCCCAGCTACACTTCATCTCCTACTGGAATGAGACTTTGGGAACCCAAGGATGTAATTGCATGCAAATAGAAATCACTCATCCTTCTGTGCGAGTCTCAGAAAAGTCTGTTTTTCAATAAATCATAAGGACCCATCCCCAGCATCCAGTGGGGAAAAAGACATCCCGATTTCCCTGATAGCAGCTGCACCACTCCTGTCTGTCACCTGGTCACAGTGCCTCCTTTTCTTCAGTCTTTGTAATTTCCTTCTCTGGCTTCTCTATAAGGACATCTATGATGCCATGTAGGGTCCACCCTGACAATCTAGAGTAATCTCTTCTTTCCCAAGTTTTTAACTGACTCATATTTGCAAAGATCATTTTTCAAAAAAAAAAAAAAGGTAACATTTACAAGTTCCAGTGTTTGCGGTGTGTGGTTATTTTTTGGAAGGCCATTGTTCAACCTATCATTGCCACTATAATTGAAACCTATTGCTATTAGAGCAGGCAAATAGATGACTAGAGAGAATAACCAAGAAGTAGAACCATGTACAAATGAGAACTAGATACATAGCAAAGGTGGAATTTTAATTTACTCGGAAAAGATGCTTTATAGGATAATTGGTTATAGACAGAAGTTACTAGATTCATATCTCATTACCATACAAAAATTAGCCACAAGTTTATCAAATATACAAATGTGAAGAAGAAAAATCAGTAAAATTCTGGAGAAATATCTGTATAACAGGCCAGTAAGAGACAAACATATAT
The DNA here is from genome assembly GCA_004026665.1 of Murina feae. Lineage (NCBI taxonomy): Eukaryota > Metazoa > Chordata > Mammalia > Chiroptera > Vespertilionidae > Murina > Murina feae. Next base: position 12,568 of record PVJC01023763.1, on the reverse strand, counting down.
CACTATAAAAATAAAAGACTTTAAAATGTCTTTCAAAAGGACAGGAGCCTAAAGTTAAACAAATATAGTTTATACATTTTTCTATTTTTATGTTACAATGTGTATTATATATAGTAATAAAAATAAAATTAATAACAATAAAGGACATAAATATTGCCAGTATTTAGGAATCACTTTGACATGGGTTAGAGTCTCAGCTACCACAGTTACTTAATATTTCTGAACCTTGCTTTCTTCATCTGTGAAAGGAGTGTAACATCTACCTCTTATATTGAGGAATTGTAGGTACAGCCAACTGTGGAGAAATAAGGGGTGGGGAAAAGGCTAGGTTCTGTATCTTGAGGTTGATTTGAAGAGCAATTTACATACAATTGAGAAACCTAGGAGTGTGTGTATTCACACTGAGAATGAGGAAGTGTTATATGTCCCAGAAATAATTGGAAAGTTAGGATAATTTGGGACAAGAAGTCAGAGATTAACGGTGGGCCTAAAGCCGCACCTCTGCCCCCAACATTTCTTATAGCCACATTAAGTGATTGAGGCTCAAAATAATGTTAGTTATTTCTATTTTCAGCTGACATGGTGATTAGAACACTTTTTCAAAACGATAATTTCTACCTTTATCCTTTGTAAAGTCTTGAACATTTGTTCCTGTATATTGTGTGTTTCTAGGTTCTGGGACTTATCTTGCTAAAAGAAAGGTATTTTTAAAATTCCACCAGTAAGGCTATATAGAAATGTGAGTTCTTAAAGAATTTAGGTTAAGGTGACTTTGACTCATAAAACCCACAATTTCCCAAACCAATATTCATAAGTTAGGACACATTCAAGTCTAGGAGATAATTACAGCACTTTATTTACTTATTTTTTTTTTTTTTACAATTACCATGACTTACTTGAATTAGCATCATTTTTACAGAATAGAATTGAAGAATTGAAGAATTCTTTAGTTTACTCGCTCTTATTTTAGAAAAGATAGAACCAAAACCAAGGAGAGATCAAGCTGACTTAGCAATGTCATACACCTCACTGAATGGGAACAACACCCACACCTCCTAACTTTCAATCCAGTTTCCTTCCCACAAGCATGCCCGGCCTGAAAACTGAGAATTACGTTTCCTCCAGAATGCCTGAAGGCCTATTGTTCCTGTCTCTTGAGGCCTTGAGTAGTTACTGTTTTCTTCATTGAGGACATTGAAAGTTCTAGAACCCCATTATCCACCTCCAACACTCTACTGTGGTTCTTTCCAGTCTGAATTCCACGGGCATCGCAAAAAGTTTCAAACACTTTTACCAGTACTGATGAAGGGTCTTAGAGAGGAATCCGCTGACTACACTGATGGATTAAATGGGCATGCGGAGCTCATAGGTTGGCTAACAGGGAGAGGAAGGGAAGAAAATACCCTCAAAGAGGTTTGGTATTTAATGATGACTCTGAGACATGGGGCAAACAACTGACTTCATGCTGGCATGCCACACACTTGTTCCTAAGTAGGATTAACACTATGGGGATTTATTTTTTCACACATACTGGTAGGTGAGGGAAAATAATTTCCCTAATCTTTATGAACTCAATGTCAAACTATCAGAGAGTTCCTCATGGTTTGTAATTAAAATGTCAATCCAGACTTCTCCCTTTTGGTCTAGCACAGAAGCAGTTTATACTTCTTAGAGGTCAGTCGGGAAGTCTTCTTTTTACTTCTCCTGAATCACAGAGAGCTTTTATAAAGATCTGGGCTGTTATCGTGTTTGTGGCTAAGCTTCGATTCCCCCAGAAGCAGACCATAATACTAGGATAGAGGTGCAAATCAACTATATTTGCTGTGATTGCAAGAAGTGCCTACTGAGAATGAAGAATTGAGACAGGGAAAGGAAGGAAATCCAGTTAGTATTTATTAATGACAGGTTCACTATGCACAACCATGGGACAGTAACACAGGAAATCTCTAGGGGACAGTGTTGAACACAGCTAAGTGGTAAGAAACTGGAGTAATTATCCACCAACTCTCACCCTCATTGGCTGAGTCCAGTTTCTCAGGCATTAAACTCTCCAACCCTTTGTGGTGGGGTAGGGAGAAAGCATTTGCACAAGGAGCTGGCAGCTGCTTGCAGCAGGTCACCATTAATGGGGCACCAACACCATCTGCCAGATGACCTTCTAGAAAGATAGTTCACATCTTAATTTTCAACAACCTTATTTCATAAATAGGTTAGGACTTCTTACTTGAACCCATAAAGATAATTTAGCCTATATTCTTAAGCAAAGTGTACATAATAAATTTATTCATTATTAGAATTCTGATTTTAGTTTCAATGTGAAGGGAAAGAATATTTTTAATTAGGATTCTAAATCGTTTTTGCTATTACCTGAAAATATGGAGAGTGGTTGGATCCTGACCAAGAAGTTAGAGAAGCATGCAGTTCACTCCAATTAGGACATTTTAAGCCTACATTATCTCACTGGCAGGAAATGAGGCTCCCACAAACATTCTCTTTCAAACTGAGGAGCGATTAGAGCAGACAAAGACATACAAATTAAAATATTCAGTGCTTATTTACATAGGGATTAAAAATCACCATAGTTATCCTGTTCACTGGATATGGCTGATGGGGATTTACATGCTCCCTAGGTATGTGCTTCTCTACATTTTCTCTATTGGCGTCCTTTGTGCTTTTTGCCTTTCCAGAAGCTACACCTAAGAACCAAGGCATTAAAACCAATCCTGTTCTGCCTTGTGGTAGAATATTCTCTGCCAATGACAGTACTCAGAAAAGAGAGAGATAGATAGATAGATAGATAGATAGATAGATAGATAGATAGATATACACAGACACAAGCTGGGGCAAAATTAGTTTAACAATTACGAGTATGTAAAACACAGAGTTTATTCTTATTAATTATTGTATTATTTTAAATTCAAACAACTGTATTAGTAAACCTACTTTTGCCTCACCCTGTATGTATGTATGTGTATCTCATCTAATAAAAGAGTAATATGCTAATTGTGTCACTGCACTACATCCCAAGCCCACCAGCCAATCAGAGCAACTATATGCAAATTAACCCAACCAAGATGGCAGCTGGCAGCCACAAAGCTAGAGCAAACAGGAAGCTTGGTTGCCCCAGCAATGGAGGAAGCTAAGCTTCCTGCCTGGCTTGGCCAACTGTGGCCTCCACTCAAGGCAACAAAGTTTCAATTATAGAAGCTACGGAGCTGGAGGAAGCAGGAGGCTTGGTTGTCCCAGCGATGGAAGAAGCCAAGCTTTCTGCCTGCCTATGCCAGCTGTGGCCTTTGCTTAAGGCAACAAAGTTTCAATTATATAATATAAATAAACCCCAGATACCTGCTTCCAGCCAGCCTTGCTGGGAGCTTGGGTTGCTGGGGGCCGTGGCCAGCCCTCAAACAGCCATCAGCTCCTCACCCAGGCTAACCAGGCACCCCAGCTGGACCCCCACCCTGAAGAAGCTGTGGCCAGCCTGCAAACAGCCATTAGCCACTCACCCAGGCTGGCCAGGCACCCCAGCAGGACCCCCTCCCAGAAGAGGATGTGGCCAGTCTGAAAATGGCCCTCAGCCCCTCACCCAGGCTGTCCAGGCACCCCAGCAGGACCCCCACCCTGATTCTGGATACCCCTCAGGACAAACCCCCCGCCCCCCCCCCCCACCATGCACCAGGCCTCTATCCTATATAATAAAAGGGAAATATGCAAATTGACCCTAACAGCAGAACCATTAGGAATAACTGGTCACTATGATGCACACTGACCACCAGGGGGCAGATGCTTAATGCAGGATCTGCCCCTGGTGGTCAGTGCACTCCCACAGGGTGAGCTCTGCTCAGCCACAAGCCAGTACAGCCTCTCCTACCTCCTCAGCAGTGCTAAGAATGTCCAACTACAGCTTATGCCTGCTCTCTGCTGTCAAGTGGACATCCCCTGAGGGCTCCCAGGCTGCCAAAGGGATATATGACTGCCAGCTTAGGCTCGATCCCCCTGGGGTGTGGGCCTAAGCCAGCAGGTGGACATCGCCTAAGGTGTTCCAGACTGTGAGAGGGCACAGGCTGGGCTGACGGACTCCCACCCCAGTGCACAAAATTTTGTGCACTGGGCCTCTAGTATATATATATATATATATATATATATATATATATATATATATTTAAAATTGGGATTTTCTTCAAATCTGGACTTGCTCTTACATAATAAGTGCTGGCACCATAACATGCTTGCTGTATTGTCACCTGAGGCTTGTCTGATTGCCAGCAGATCTCAACTTCTACTTTTATGTCTAAGATATAAGGGTGGAAATGTTAGTTATGAGTAATTACAAAATCATCTTGCTCTATTTGATTTATTGGAGAAATTTCAATCAAGGTTTAGTGCTCATCCCAAGCAGACAACTATGCTGATTGTGTGTAATGATTTATTGACTGCTGTCAACTCCAGCTCTTTCTTTCAATTTTTAGCTGTGGATTTGGGGGATGTTTCAGAAGCACTCTGGACTCTGGAGATATTTGATAGGTCCTGGAATATAGCCCACACACAGATCCTCTCCTCTTCTCTGCAGTTGATTTAATTAGGTGGATTTTCTGCTAGTGTTCATAGATAGTAAGGCCTCAGGTACCATCCACGGTTCTCTCGGATCCAGAATTTTAGAATCTACTGCCAAGATGTTGAGATGCTAGCTTAACTGATGGTGACTGGGACACTCAGAGGACTGGGTTAATGAGGAACTTATTTAACAACACAAAGTTGAGTGTACACTAAGTGTATAAAATCCCGTTTGGGTCGTAGAATATATATTCCACATATGCCAACATTATATTTCTAAGTAAATTTTTCTTATAATTGAAGGGTAGTTTACAAAGAATGTAATGAATAGGTATTAAGTGTGTGGATCAATAAGGGTAACATACATCCCAATCAAGCTATGGAATATTTTCATCACCCCAGAAAAGCCATCCACTTTCTCCTGTGTCCAGTCAGCTCCTCTAGTCCTCAATCATTCTTGTTTTCTATTACTGCAAACGTCTGCTTGTTCGTGAATTATGTAAATAGAATAATTTAGGGTGTGCTTTTGGTTTTTAGCTTCTTTCACCGGTATTGTTTGTTTTTTTAAAAATTCATCTGTGTAGTTGCATATATCAAATTTGTTTCTTTTTATTGCAGAATAGTATTCTATTGTATGAATATATAAAAATTTCTTTCTCAGTTCTCCTGTTGATGGATGTTTGGATTGCTTCCAAGTTTTGGCTAGTATGAAAAAAGCTGCTATAAATATTCTTGTATAAGGCTTTTATGGGTATATTTTTATTTCTCTTGGATAAAACTTAAGAGTATCTGGCTGGTGTGGCTCAGTTGGTTGAATGTTGTCCCGTGCACCAAAAGATCGCTGGTTTGAATCCCAGTCAGGGCACATGCCCAGGTTTCTGGTTTGATCCCTGGCTGGATGCGTGTGGGAGGCAACCCATCAATGTTTCTCTCTCACATCGATGTTTCTCTGTCTCTCTCCTCTTTCTCTTTCGCTCTCCCTCTCTGTCTCTACGAATATCAATACAAACATATTTTAAAAGCAACAACAACAACAACAAAACCTAGGAGTAAAATTGCTGAATCACAGGAAAGGTTCATGTGTAAATTCACTTTATTTCTATGGTTTACAAATGTTTGTTTAAGATTGCATGATGAAATGTAATAGAGCACTCTTAAAATTTAGAGTAAGTTTACCTATATGTAGTATTCCAACCATTTCTACCTATGTACAACAAAGGTGTATTTTACTTTATTGGCATGTGAGCGTGTGACTGAATGACATTTTGAGGAATATATTCATGTGGGCTGTCCCCCAAAATACCTTCTTGATCAAGAAAGGGCTCCAAAACATCAATTAATGCTTATTGTGCTTTAAGCAATGATTACTGTGATCACCCACAAACCATGTATATGAAGGGATGAAGGTTAGAGACCTAAATGAAAAAGGAAAATGCAAAGTCCGTTTGGAGGAGCAACTGAGAATGGAGTACATTAGAGAAGATGGTGATAAGGTTTGGCCAATTGTATAAATTGCTCACTCATACAACTCAGTTTATTGTACTATGTTTTCTCCACAGTGATCTATACAAGTAGGTAAGCCTCCCAGCGGGGTGGAGGTGGGTGTCTTCTGGAGAAACCATAGTCCCTTCCGGGGATTGGAAAGATGCTCTGTGGGACAAGTAGATTGCAACAGAAAGGGACTGGACATGGAAACCAGTCTGTGTGACCATAGGAATTCATGGCCGACAGGCGGGTGGTAGGCTGCTCTCCTCAGTTCCTGGAGGCTCTGATTAGAACCCATATTGTAAAACCTTCATCTGTTACTGTGAATCGACCTGCTTCCTGTATTGTGCTGGTCTAGTTATTCTGTGCAGCCGTATCTCTCACGATTATGTTATTGTATGACCTCGTCCACATGACATTGGGTATTGGCAGGTTCCTTTGGGCAGTTTTGCTCGGTGCATGCAATGCTGGAGTTCTCTGCTGTTGTACAAGCAAAGGTGATGTAACTCCTCAACTAATGATTAGCTTTCTTTTGGGGCTCTCCTTCAGTCTATGAATTTCCTGCATAATGATCGCCTAACGTGATGATGTGGGGATTCTGATGTTGGGCCTGAGCTCTTGTTGGCAACGCAATAGGATCGAGAAGCCTGGAGAGCATTTCTAGTACAGCCACCTTGTGCCCCATTGTCAGCTGCTCCTTTCACCTGGCTCTCCCATTCAAACTTTACATCACGCAAGAATTTAGCCTTACAGGAAATTTGGAGAGATTCATTAAGGTTTTATTTATTTGGAAGCTCAAGGGCAATAACTCCCCACTCTTGGGACTGCCAGATTGCTGTTATCAATTGCAGGTTCCCCAAAGGATGTCGGCATGTTCTGAAAAAGCATTAGGCAGCAATACTCCCTCCTCTCTGATTTTTAAAAGTTCCATATTGGATTCTAAGCCTTTTCAACATTAAAAACAAACAAACAAAAAACCCCCAACAGAAACCAGACTGAATATATTTGCTCGATCTTTTGTCACCATATGTCCCCAGTCACCTGGTGAGAATGGAAGCAGCAGGCAAATCAATTTGTTCACAGTATAATCTTGGGTCCCTTTGAGTAAGAGCTTTTAGCTGCTCTGCCCTCTAATTGTGGAATTTACTACCAATATCTAGTCACAGTGTCCTGCCTATCTCTGCTTAATCTAAAGCTTTCTGAAGTTCCTGTGGTATTTGAAACCCTCGTGTGAGGGTGGAGGGTGTCTCAGACAGGCAGGGGAACATGTTTATTGCTCAGTGCCCAGGTTTTCCATGGAAAAAAGGTACACAGATTCTTTCTCTTGTTACTCTTATTTCTGTTTCAGGAGTCTGTATAAGGAAAATAAGAGCAACGAGGATCAAATCAAGGGAAACACTCAAGGAGAGGGAGAGAGAACTATAAGAGGAAAATACTAGGGCAAAGCAAAGAGCTTAGAAGTGCCAAGGAGGGAATGAATCAACCCATTTTCTCCTGCCCTTTCCCCCACTTCTTTGTAACTGCAGTGAATTTAGTGGCTTTCTTAATTCAATGACGCTCACATATATCAAGGGCCATTTCTTTTGCTGAAATATTTATTTGCTTTGAGTTGGACTATGTGAGACATAAACCACAGACTTGGTAGCTGACACATGTTACATTCTCTTGCTTTGCTGGAACGCTTCGCCCAGGGAATCAAGACCCCAGGGAGGGAGTGGAGCCCATGTGAACACCCTGCTCACCCCCACAGCTGAGGCGGCCATATCCCAGAGTCCAGCAGCAGCAAACACAAGTGATCCCTGCAACCATCGTGCCTTCAGTCTCTGCAGTGTGTTCTGAGACTCAGCCATCATTTTTCCTTTGTTACTTAATTCTTTAATTTATTAACTGTAAGTCAGAGAGAACATATTTACAAGAATTCTGGTAAAAGCAAAGTAGTGGAAAGAGTGAACAGATTTATGAATCTGATTTCATTATCAGCTTCCCAGGGGAGTTGGAGATCCTTTCCCACTGCCACACATGAGTCTGTGTAAAAGACCCCCTTGAAATAGATGTCACAAGCTAGGGTGCAAGGAATTTTATGAATCCTGAGGCTCCCACTGACTTGTGTTAGGGACATAAAATGACACAAAGAGTAAACATTTCAGCTTTTAAGGAAATGGAAAGAAATGAGTGATGCCACTTACACACACAAACACACACAATTTGAGTTCAGTAAGTTAATAGCTACTGTCTTTTTACAGTGAGAAGAGATGTTATTCTTTTTACAGCGAGAAGAGGTATACTCTGCTGGAGGCCAAGCAGATATGTGGATTCTGAGGGTCTGTACCCAGCCTCTTGTGGAATATGATTACTTTTATGAGCTTTGGGAATTAAGAGCAGCATCTCTTCTCCCAGCTGAGCCTGGAGCCCTCTTGCCCCTATTACAATGTGTGAAGGAAATCTAACACTAGAGCTCTCCACTTTGTACAGAGAACCACAACACATCTAGAATGAAGGCGTTTCCTTGCTTATAATTAAATTCAGAAGCTGACTATTCTTTCTAATAGAAAGGAATCACCTTCATGCTGAGAAAATTTAACCCTCCACCTCTATTAGGTATCAGTGTCTTTAGAAGGTGAGATGGCAAGACAGAGAAACACCTGAGAAATGGTCATACTGGGAGGATGGAATGGTCACAGAAGCAGGAAGTGGTTTGGGCCATCAAGGTTTACATCAGGGGAACTGAGTCAAAGTGAGTCAGGATCACAGAGAATGAGAGCAGGGATGAATCACAGGGCTGTAGTCTGGACTGGAAGTAGAATTTGAGTTTTTAACTACTCAGTAACCTCTAAGAGAATGGATGATGTTACCATTTTGCTCTCTGATACCATTTTAGCCAGAGCCCAGCATATATTCAATGCTCAATAAATCTTTATTAATTGAATGAACAAATAAATGAATGGAGTAGAAGCTGGAGGAACTAGGCAATATATCTAGATATGTTCTGGGGAGCCAGGGAATAAGACAGAGATACTATTGATAGAGCGGGACATTGTACTACTGCTGGCTCCAGGCAAGGCAAGATTGTCCTTTTGGAACAAGGCACGGGTTATAATCTAACATGCTGAGATTCTGGGTATATATCCGAAAGAATTAAAATCAGGAACTTGAAGTGATATCTACATCCCCATGTTCATTGCAGCATTATTCATAAGAGTCAAGATGTGAAAACAACATAAGTGTCCACTGATGGGTGAATGGAGAAAGAAAATGTGGTATATACAAATAATTAAATATTATTCAGCTTTTAAAAAGAAAAAAATCCTGCCACATGCAATAACATGGATGAACCTGGATGACATTATGCTAAGTGAAATAAGCCAGTCACAGAAGGACAAATACTGCAAGACTCAATGTATATGAGGTGTATAAAATATTCAAACTCATAGAAACAGAGAATAGAATGGAAGTTTCCTGGAGCTGGGCCTGGGAGTTGGGTGGGATAGGGTGTGTTTAAAGGGTATAAATTTCAGTTGTACAAGATGAATAAAATTCTAGATATCTGCTGTGCAACATAACGAATGCAGAAGTCAAACTGAAGCATGTAATTTCTCTCCTGTGCAAGATGCAAAGGTGATTTCTTTCCCAGGTTCTTGTCCACGTGGATTTGAAGAATGAAGCAATGGACAAAAGTTAATATATGAAAAGGTGGAAATTTATTGGAAACTAGAGGCCTGGTGTATGAAAATTGTGCACTGGGGGAGGGGGAGTTGGTCACTCAGCACGGATTGCAAGAGGGCGCAGGCTAGGCTGAAGGGCCCCACTGGTGCACAATCGGGGCTGGGGAGAGACACAGGAGGTTGGCCAACCAGGAAGGAACTGCGGGAGGGCATGTCCAGCCCATCTTGCTCAGTCCCAATTGGCTCGATTCCAGCAGCAAGCTAACCTACCAGTTGGAGAGTCTGCCCCCCGGTTGTCAGTGCACATCATAGCGACTGGTCAACCAGTCAACTGTCTGCCCTCTGGTGATCAGTGCATGTCATAGCAAGTGATTGAGTGTCCTTAGCATATCATTAGCATATTATGCTTTGATTGGTTGGATGATTGACCAGACAACTGGACACTTAGCATATTAGGCTTTTATTATATAGGATAACTACACACTCCCACATGGGGAGGGGGGTCCCCCAAATGGTAGCTCACTAAGCTCCATTTTTCTAAATTTATAAAGGTTGCAGTTCTTTGTGTCCTGATATTCCCTTCTGATTGGTCACTATAACAGCTTCAAAGCTCAAACCCCACGTGGGGTCCTTCTCTTTGCACCCTCCCCTTCAGTGGTAGAATTCTCTATCCCCTGTGAAAATCTATTTTCCCTTTTTCTCCCTCTTATTTCTCTGCTCCCTGTGGCTTTCCCCTTATCTTCTATGAATGGTGTCTTCCTCTCCCCTTACCCTGTGGTGCCTTTTGTTCTTTGTGAATGTATGCCTTTTGCCAGCTCCAAGTCCCCAACTAACTCTGCCTCCCTCCCCCATGGACCCCCTAATTCCTAAAACTCCCTAAACCTGCCTATTTGACCCCTAAAAACTTTTTTCAATAGTGCCTGTAATTAATAATAATGTACTATGCACTTAAAAATTTGCTAAGAGCTCATGTTTTCTTACCACAGTGAAAAAAAAAATTAGCTTCAAGGCTAGCTTCACATTGAATGACCCATCTTCAGGACTGTGACCTTTTCATTCCTGCTGATTTGACACAGGGCCGTTTGGTAGGAATTAGTAGGCAGGTGCAAAAGGCTCAGCTAAACAAAGCTGAAAGATGGAAAAATTCACATTTCAGGACCAGGTTTAAGGGTATAGACAAGAAAGGAGATTTTGTGTTGCTATTTGTGCCTCATAATCTTAAATGGTGTGTTTGTGACAATATGTGTATATGTGTTTGTGTAGGTCTGTTAAGAGAGAATTGTGGTAGACAGAAAGTACACAGAAGTGGGGATTAGAGAAACATACCACACAAGGAAATCCAGAGGTATGGAGAGTCAGTGAGATAAAGAGATACAAGATTATAGAGACACAGAAGAGAATAAGAGAAACAAAAGTATGGAAAGAGTCAGAGATAGGACTATTGAACCCCCTCTCCTCAATTAATCATGCTGGCCGGCATGAGTGAGGATAGAGTAGTTCTTATTTTAATAACTGAAATTCCAGGGGTCTACTTATGTTAGATTTTAGAAAGTTCAGAGAAGTTGATATTTTAAAAAGAAGCAAAAACTCACCCTCAAAAAATAGGAAAAAAAAAATCACACTTGCTCTCCTTATAAAAGAGTCCTGTCATGACAAAACAACAAAGCTGCTATTCAGAAGCATAGAAACTACCTCAAGATGGATCCCAGGCTCCAAGATTGTGAGCTGGGTCCAGGTGACAGGCCTGACAGGAAAGCCATTGGCTGGATATTTTGGGTAGGAAGCTCTTTGCTTAGATTCTATGTACAATCCCATATATCTATAATCATGTAGCTACCTGACACTGTGATGACTGCAAAAATATTTATGGATCCAAACAAAAATAAGAAGATGTCCTTTTCATTGCTCTTACTCCTACCAGGTGAGTTCCAGGCCAGTTTTCTTCCTGGCACTTCTTCTCCACCTCTCACAAAAACAGAAATAATTATAAATTATACTGCAGGCTAGTCGATAGGAAGTGTTCCAAGTTCAGGCTTTAATTCATCTTGGGTGATAGTTCATCTCACACAGCTCCAGCACAGAATAACTTATTTTAATTGGTCATCATTCCTGAACTGGAGCATGGTCTCCTTTAGAAATGACACCGCCACTTTATTGTAACTGTATTTCTCTGGCTCACGGGTATCTAACTGAAGGGAGCAGGTCAATTTTTCATAAATCATAAAAGTATATGGAAAAATAAAATGAATTTCTTTCCACAGGCTTTGTTAGTTCTCCACATAATGACAAAAAGAAAAAAAAAAAGAAAATACTTTCACGTTTAGTGACCATCCAGGTCCCAGGAATTCCAAAATAAGATGGCCTTAGGAGGCACAAGCCAGAGAGATGCTTGTCACGACCTGAGTATTGGGGGGAATAAGATGATCCATTATCCAACCTTTCTTGGTCCCTTGTTCACTTGGTTCTTTGTAGTGAAGACTGCTGTAGCTATATGGTAGCAATTGTTTTCTCCCATAGAGTCTTTGGTCTTTACTAGAGAGAGTTGCTCATGGGAACTGAGATGATCACATATGTCAGGGCATTAGGACTTCTAAATCCTTCAAATGCCAGGGAGGCCACAAATATATGCCTAAGTGTGGGCGGCTGGACGAAGAGGCACAGAAGTCCCTGTGTGGGCAGAAGAATCTGCCATGAACTTCGCTATCATTTTCTTTCTCTCCTTTTAACCAAATCCCTTTTTTGAAGGGGTTAGGAGGGAATGGAAGGATGGTACACTCCTTCTGTTGTCAAGAATTGCCATCTTAATAAGATCTCAGTGCGCAGGTTAATTTAAATAGGGGCCATGAATAAAAAAAGACCCCGAATAGCTG
>PVJC01023762.1:8168-26230 GCA_004026665.1 Murina feae | reverse complement strand
GGGAGGAGGGGAGCTTTGGGGGAAAATAGAGGAACAACTGTAATAATTTGAACAATAAAGATAAATAAATTTAAAAAAAAAGACAGTCTCTTCAATAGTGGTGTTGGGAAAATTGGACAGATATATGCAAAAAAATGAAACTAGACCACCAACTTACACCATATACAAAAATAAATTCAAAATGGATAAAGGACTTAAATGTAAGATGGGAAACCATAAAAATACTAGAGGAATTTAAAGGCAACAAAATCTCAGACATATGCTGAAGCATTTTTTTCACTGATACAGCTCCAAGGGCATTGGAAACTAAAGAGAAGATAAATAAATGGGACTACATCAAAATAAAAAGCTTCTTCCCAGCAAAAGAAACCATCAACAAAACAACAAGGAAACCCACTGCATGGGAGAACATATTTGCTAATGTTATCTCCGATAAAGGTTTAATCTCCAACATTTATAGGGAACTCATACAACTTAACAAAAGGAAGACAAACAATCCAATCAAAAAATGGGCAAAGGACCTAAATAGACACTTTTCAAAAGAGGACATTCAGAAAGCCAAGAGACATATGAAAACATGCTCAAAGTCACTACTCATCCAAGAGATGCAAATCAAAACAACAATGAGGTATCATCTCACACCTGTCAGAATGGCTATCATCAACAAATCAACAAACGACAAGTGCTGGAGAGGATACGGAGAAAAAGGAACTCTCCTGCACTGCTGGTGGGAATGCAGACTGGTGCAGCCATTATGGAGGACAGTATGGAGTTTCCTCAAAAAATTAAAAATGGAACTCCCATTTGACCCTGCAATCCTACTTCTGGGAATATATCCCAAGAAACCAGAAACACCAATCAGAAAGGATATATGTATCCCTATGTTCATAGCAGCACAACTTACCATAGCTAAGATTTGGAAAAAGCCTAAGTGCCCATTAGCAGATGAATGGATTAGAAAACTGTGGTACACAATGGATTACTATGCTGCTGTAAAAAAGAAGGAATTCTTACCATTTGCAGCAGCATGGATGGAACTGGAGAGCATTATACTAAGTGAAATAAGCCAGTCAATGAAAGAAAAATACCACATGATCTCGTTTATTTATGAATAATAAAGACCATTATAAATTAATGAACATAAACAGATACAGAGGCAGAACAGCATTGAACAGACTGTCAAACTATAGCTGGAAGGCTCGGGAGGGTTGGTGGGGAGTTAAGAGATCAACTGAAGGACTTGTATGCATGCATATAAGCATAATCAATGGACACAAGACACTGGGGGGAAGGGGAAGAGGGGGGAAGGTCAAGGGGGAAAAATGGAGACTTATTTAACATTCTTTGTAATACTTTAAGCAATAAAACAAAATTTTTAAAAAAAGGAAAAAAGCTTAAAAAAAACAAAACAAAATGAAGATAAGCAATCTATTAGATGCAGAGCTCAAAACATTGGTTATAAGGATGTTCAAGGAACTTAGTGAGGACCTTAACAGCATAAAGAAGAACCAGTTATGCTCTGGCTGGTTTTGCTCAGTGGATAGAGCATTAGCCTGAGCACTGAAGGGTCCTGGGTTTGATTCCAATCAGGGGCTCATGCCTGGGTTGCAGGCTCAATCTCAGGTGGGGGGCATTGAGGGGGCAGCCAGTCAAGTATTTTCTTTCATCATTGATGTTTCTATCTCTGCCTCTCCCTCTCCCTTCCTCTCAATAAAAATATATTAAAATCAATAACATATTTTTTTATAAAAATAAGAACCAGTTAGAAATGAAGGCTACACTAACTGAAATAAATAATAATTTACAGGAAATCAATAGTAGAGTAGATGTAGCTGAGAATCAAATCAGTAATTTGGAATATAAGGAAGCAAAAAACAATCAGAACCACAAAAAAGAAAAATAAATTTGAAATAATGAGGATAGTGTAAGGAGATTCTAGGAAAGCTTAAAGAGAACAACATTCACATCATGGGGGTTCCAGAAGGAGAGAGAGAGAGAGAGAGAGAGAGAGAGAGAGAAAGAGAGAGAGAGAGAGAGAGAGAGAGAGAGAGAGAGAGAGAGAGATTGAAAACTTACTTGAAAAAATAATAGAAAATTTCCTAACTTAGTGAAGGAAACAGACATTCACATCCAGAAAGCTCAAAGAGTCCCAAACAAGAAGAATCCTAAGAGGCCCAACTAAGACACTTTATAATTCAAATACAAAAGGTTAAAGACAACAGAAAAATTTTAAAGCAGCAAGAAAAAAGCAGTTAGTTAGCTACCAAGGAGCTCCCATAAGACTATCAGCTGCTCTATGCTATGGGTCCCTGCACATCTGATATCTCAACAGAAACTTTTCAGGCCAGAAGGAGTGGCAAAAAATATTCAAAGTGATGAAAAGCAAGGACCTACAATGAAGATTACTCTACCCTTCAAAGCTATAATTTCAAATTGAAGGACAGATAAAGAGCTTTCCAGACAAGAAAAAGCTAATGGAGTTAATCACCACCAAACCAGTATTACCTATACCTATAAAAGAGTAACATGCAAATTGGTGTCACTCCCCAATGCCCACCAGCCAATCAGAGCGATATGCAAAGTAACCCAACAAAGATGGCAGTTACTTTGCATACACAGGTGCGGAGTGAAGACTGAAGACAGCGTAGAAGGAAGCCAAGTGCTGCAGAAGGGAGCAAAGTGGCAGAGAAGGGAATGGAGCCGAGGCAGTGGAGATGGTGGAGAAGGGAGGGAGCTGAGGTGGTAGAGATGGGAGGGAGCAAGGCAGTGGAGAAGGAAGGAAGTGAGGTGGCAGCTCAGGAAACCTTATTCTTGCAGGAATCTTCCTGCAACGAGCCTCTAGTCCTATATAATAAAAGCCTAGATGGCGTCACACGACGCACTCTCGCACAACACTCTTGCGCAACATCGTCACAAGAAGGCCACTGTGATGTTGTCACAAGATGGCTGCCACAAGATGGCTGGTAGGGAAGGGCAGTTAGGGGCTACCAGGCTTGCAGGGGAGCAGTTAGGCGTCAATTAGGCTGGTAGGGGAGCACTTAGGGGGCGATCAGGCTGGCAGGCAGAAGCTAAGCTGTTAGTGGCAATCAGACAGGGAGGCAGGCAAGCAGTTAGGAGGTAGCAGTCCTTGATTGTGAGAGGGATGTCCAACTGCTGGGCCTAAACTGGCAGTTGGACATCCCTTGAGGGGATCCCATGTTGGAGAAGGTGCAGGCCAGGCTGAGGGACAACCCTCCTTTTGTGCATGAATTTCATGCACCGGGCCTCTAGTATGAAATATTAAAGGGTCTTATTTAAGAAGAAGAAAAGAAAAAAATGTGAACAATAAAATAGCAATGAATACATATCTATCAACAATTGAATCTACAAACAAAATGAACAAGCAGAACAGAAACAGACTCATAGATACAGAGAATTCTTTTGGTTGCCAGATTAGAGGAGGACTTGGGGAAGGGGTAAACAAAAAAGGTGAAGGGATTAAGAAGTACAAATTGGTTGTTACAGAATAGTCATGGGAGGATGTAAAGTACAGCATAAGGAATATAGTCAATAATATTCGAATAACTAGGCATGGTGCTGGATGGTGCAGGATTTATTGGGATGATAACGTATTAAGGTATGTAATGTCTGGTCACTGGAGTGTACAAAAAATAAAATTAAAGGACAGAAAAAAAAAGATCATCATAATAATGCTTCAATTTACTTAAACACAAACCTATATTTTTTATAGTCTGAAATGGTATAGAGGCACAACATTAGCATTTTTGATCAGTAAACCAGTTTTAGTTTAAGAAAAATAAGCTAAAGTAGTTAAGCATTTTGCTTGACATCAATAAATCAGGGACAGCTAACTTTCAAACTGAATTTTTAGATTAAATTAGTTTTAGTTGTCAAGGATTTGCTTAATTGGTATACTTGGATTCTTAGTTAGCATTTCTGAATTATATTTTACTTACTTTAATTTAATTTAATTTATTATTGACACTATTACAGATGCCCCCCTTTGCCCTCCTCCACCCATCTCCAGCTCCTCTCCCCCTGGTCATCACCCCACTATTGTCTGTGTTTGCAATTTTATGTGAATAATATTTTTAGAAATAGCATATTTAAGAATACTTTAAATTTAATTACGTTCAATGTCCCTATTTTCTCAAATATTCAATTTATGTAAGTGCTTTTTTATCTCTGTAAACCAACCAAATAGAGCTCCTTTAAGAGACTTTATAATCTGATTTATTAATACCCTCCAGAGATAGAAAAACATTACACACCCCCTCAGAAATAAAGTCCTTTCTGAATTACAGACAAATCAATCTTAGAGATACATAAAGAGCTGAGCTCACAGATTCAGACATGAGAAGCTACAAAGAATTCAAAACTCTATAGTCATTTAAGAAACGATTCATCACATTTATAGTTGTTTCTGACAATGAATTACTATCACATTTATAACCATAAAACACTGAAATGAATTAATAAATATATGCAGAACTGGTATTGAACAGCTTTCTGAAAGCCAGCTTCACGCCAAGTCCTTTATGAAATGGACGTGGCAGGTGCTACGGGGACAGTGCTGCCTTGGTCTCTCCCACCTTAAATCAGACTCCCGACTTCTCCCGGCACCCTCCAGAGCAAGGAGGGTGGCCGCCTGTCCTAAAACTCCTTCAGAGTGTCTTTCAGGGCCACTGAGGGCGTTGGTGCAAGAGCAGGTCTAATGGTCCACCTGAGCGTCCTGAGGCAGGTGCCCGCGCAGGCCTCACCTGGCTTCTGCTCGGCAGGTGCGCCCAGCCTGGCCGTCTTCCCAGCGCCTTCTCCTGAGCCTCACGCCTGTCTCAAAGGCCAGGGCAAAGGTGAGAAAAGTGCGGCTCAAAGACTCAGAAGCCAGGCCTTCTGGTCATAACAGTCAGTGGGGGGAAGAGCAGCATATGGGACCCAGGTGCTGTGCCTTTGGCCGCCATATTGAGTTTCTTCTCCTGCACCTGCCCTTCCAACTTGCGCTGCCGCACACCACCAGGTCTCCAGCAGGGCTCAGAGATGCACTAGACTTCGGGACCCTGGTCAGAAAGGACAGTTAGGGCTGCTGGACAGCGGCTGCTTCAGAGGCTTAGCTGCCTCCCATCCTCTGCTTACACAGCCAGGAAGGCAGGGCGAATAGGTGATATGCAGAGCCGTGCAGGCCTGTGTGGCTTCACAGCTAATGATGCACCTGTTCTCGCAGGTGAGACGAGGGGTGGAAGAGGGAGGAACGGAGAAGCGCCTCCTCCTTCCTCTGTGCCTACAGCAGAGGACCAGCCTGAGGCCTGGGGCACTCAGCATGGCCTGGGCTTCCTACAAGCAACTGGCAGGCCATAAGTGGATGAGACCAGAATTAAGGCACAATGTTCTTTGTCTCCCAAATATTACTAGATATTTGGAATTAACAATAGGTATAGAATGGATTGGATAGAAAGAATATAAAAGCAGGAATTCTAATTTAATGTTTTAAAAAGGTGTATAAAAATGTGTATCTTTTAAAATTTATTCATTCTTCTTCCTTCGAAGCACAGCTTAAAAAAAAACACACCTATGATAATAGCTTTATAGGGCTTTTTAAAAGCCTAGAAATAGAGGTTTTAAGAAGCAATTTTTATTCAAATGTTTTATAATCATCTACTCAATAGCTCTCTTTAAAATTTATATTCTGTTTATTATTCCCAGTTAATGGCCTAAAAATTAAATCTAGTTATGAATTTCCTGTTTTAAAAAAGTCTCAATTCATCAGAGGCAAGAAAAAAAGACTATATTTCTTCTCATGAATCTATTTAAAAGACTGGCTTGTCATCCTAGCTAATTACCCATATATTCCTACTCATGAATTGTCATCCTGGCTAATTCATTCAAGCAGGAAATATTGTGGAGTTGCCTGCTGCATTATTGTTATTATCTTCATTTTCTGGATAAAAAAGTGACCCAAGCAGGGCCATAGTAGGGGTACCTGCACATAAACAAAGAGTGAAAGAATGTACTTCTCACTACCAGTGGTAAACAGAACAGGGTGGAGATAACACTAGGGTGAGGGGGAGTCATTTTAGATTAAGGTATTCATCCAGTCAATTCCTTTTATAGGGAGGCGTAAGTAAATGTCAAAACACTACGATTACAGGGAAGAGATTTCTACATTTATTTTCAATTTATAAGTATAATCTTTGGAGAGCAATCTAAATTATTAAATTATTAATTGATGCTCTTTTTAAATTTTTTTTACTTGGTTTATATTTATTTATTTCTTTTAATCCTCACCTGAGGATTTTTTTTTAATTGTTTTTAGAGAAAAAGGAAGGGAGAGGTAGAGAGAGACAGAGAAACATCAACGTGAGAAAGAAACATTGATCAGTTGCACACGTGCCCCAACCAGGGATGTAACACCCAACCTGGGTATGTGCCCTGACCAGGAATCAACCCCGCAACACTTCAGTGCATGGGATGACTCTCCAACCAACTGAGCCGCACCAGTCAGGGCTGACTTGGTTTACATTTAATTCGTAAACATATAACTAACAACTACTTTGAGGAATAAACAAAACCACTATAAGGAGGTTATCATCACTTTAATCTATAATTAAATGATTTTTGATAGAAAGCAAAACATTTTATAACTGCAGCATGAATATCTAAAGAGCTAGTCAAGCCACCATGCTAAACCTCATCCTATCCTTAGCATAAAAGTCTAATATGCTAAGTGTCTGGTCATTCGGTTGGGCAGTTCAACCAATCAAAGTGTAATATGCTAATGATATCCTAAGGCCATTCAACCACTCGCTATGACATGCACTGACCACCAGGGGGGAGACACTCCAACCAGTAGGTTAGCTTGCTGCTGGGGTCCGGCCAATCAGGAGTTAGGGAGACAGGCTGGACAAACCCTGGAGCCCTCCCCTGGTCCCTTCCTGGCTGGCCAACCTCCTGCATCCTTCCCTGGCCCCAACAGTGCACCATGGGGGTCCCTTGGCCTGGCCTGCACCTTTTCACAATCTGGGCTGAAGGACCCGCCCCCCCTGAATTTCATGCACCAGGCCTCTAGTTGTTTTATAATGTGTCCGTGAACAGATTCAGTGGTTCTCAACCTTCCTAATGCCACAACCCTTTAATATGGTTCCTCGTGTTGTGGTGACCCCCAACCATAAAATTATGTTCATTGCTACTTCATAACTGTAATTTTGCTGCAGGATTATTTAGGTGACTCCTGTGAAAGGGTTGTTTGACCCCCAAAGGGGTCGCAACCCACAGGTTGAGAACTGCTGGTTAATGGCCTGTATAATTTTTATCTGCTCTTCACAAACAGAAGAGCTAGTTTATAGCCCTAACCAGTTTGGCTCAGTGGATAGAACCTCAGCCTGCGGACTGAAAGGTCCCAGGTTCGATTCTGGTCAAGGGCATGTACCTTGGTTGCGATCACAATACCCAGTAGGAGGTGTGCAGGAGGCAGCTGATTGACGTTTCTCTCTCATCGATGCTCTATCCCTCTCCCTTCCTCTCTGTAAAAAATCAATAAAATTATTTTTTTAAAAAAAGAAGAGCTCGTTTCTAGAGACTACACACTAATTTATCCTGAGATTGGAGTGCAGCCATGTTTTTATCAATATGAACAATAAGACAATTTAATGTTTAAAAGTTAAAAAACCTTAGACAATTCTGTCTTCTTTAGAAGTTATGAAAGCATCACTTTATCTGAGGGCAAAGTAGCATGCAATTACACTACCAGCAAACATCTACTAGCAATCACTGAGAGGAATAGGTACCTCTTAGAATTTAATTAATCCTGTGAAAAATATACAGTTATAGAGGAAAAATCTAGGTCAGAATATAAATGCGATACGCTTTTATTTTATTGATGCATTTTCCACTCAAGGTTCTTTAATTTTCAGCATTATGTCAAACACAGAAAGAACTGAGGGGAAAAATAAAACACAATTGTACCACGATTTCTCATTAACTGTTGGGCAAATGCCAAGGCCTCCCTACTAAAAACAGAAGTGAAGAGGGTAATTTTCTTAGCAAGCAACTTAGTTTCTAAGAATCAAGATCCATTAATACAGACCACAAAAGACCCAACTTCAACCTGTCAATCCTGCAGGCAATACCAAGAGATCCACACCTAGAGAAGCTAAAAAGGCTCTGAGCCAGAGGAAGCGTGAAAAAGGAATTGACAAGGTAAACTGATAAATTACACCAGTTCAGTGGTGCAGCATAAAAGGACCAAAGCAGTAAAATATCTATATGGGAAACCTTTAAATTTCAATAATTCCCAGCAAAAGTATAAAAGGAACAAAATAATGAATACTGACTAAATCTGAAGAGACAGATAATCCCAAAAGCAGTTCCTGTGTTATCTATCATTCACCCTCCTCCCAATTTCAGATTAGAGATTTTTAGGACATTATTAGAAGCAAGTATGGAAAACTTCTCATTTGAAAGCAACAGTGCCTTATTCTAACTTTCCCCTTCTTTTTTTTTTTTTTTTTTTTGCCACAATCTGAAGCACTGGTCTTTTATAGCGCTGGCAAGCTTGCCCTAGAACAGGCGTGGGGAACCCTTTTTCTGCCAAGGGCCATTTGGGTATTTATAACATCATTGGTGGGCCGTACAAAATTATCACCTTAAAAATTAGCCTGCTGTATTTGGTCAAGCATTTAATTAACTCACCCCTAATGCCTTGGCAGGGCCAGGCCAAATGATTTCATGGGCCAGACATTTCCCACCCCTGCCTACAGGTTCACCCACCCTCCCATCTCCTTAACACTGAGCTGACTCCTTTTCACCCATAGCAGACATGACATGTTTACCTCAGTGAATTTATGGGGTGAGAGGTCCTTTTAGCCACAAAAAAAAGCATAAGGACATGGTTTTCTGTAGATATTTTAGTAACAAATGAGGTTTTTCTCTCGTATATTACTGTTTTTTCCCCAAAAAATAATTAGAAGCTTTCCCCCAACAATTGAAAATACTTTCTACACCAAGCATGTCAGAATCAGAGGCTAACGTTGGCCAAATAAACAGGTTTAAGTTTATGTGGGCCGCAAAGAAACAAAAGCTTCCATTTTCATAGAAACGTAGGTTTATTTTGATAGAGACGTGCTGAATACAAAGGGCTGAAATAAATAAGTAATCATTAACATAAAATAGAGCATTTTAATAAAAATTAATTTTTTCTTGAACATTAACTTACCAGACACTGAATAACTGTACAAATTAATAAGAGTAACACAAATAAACCTATTTTTCTTGTTCTCTGAAAGCGAAATATTTCCTATTGTGCACACCAAACAACTCATTACAAGACTAATGATGTGGTAATCGCCTGCGAAAATATACACTGCTAGTATTAGTGTCCCCCACGACTGTCCACTCTTCATCAAACCTAGCGTTAAAATACTTGGGTCCAATTGTTTCTTCAGATCTTCGTCTCCTATGAAGACCTCCGTTCACAGTCAGGCCCCACTCTCTTCCCAGTCACAGATCCTAACTGTCTCCCACCCACAGGGCAGGGCCCGGCTCACTTCCTCCTGTGATGTCACAGGCCCCCAAGCATTCCACAGTGTCCTGGCGCCGAAGGTGAGGGGCACTGCGGGGCCTTCAGAAGGAAGTCCTCCTCCTTCGGCTGAAGGAACATGACAGCGAATAGAGGCTCGACCTTCTTTGTCCTGCTGCTGTGCTGCTGGCAAGAAGCTGCAGTCCAGCCGATGAACATATCTTCAGGTACAGTTGCAGTGGGTGGTTGTGGCAGGTAGAAAACATGCCTTTCCTCCCTGGAGCCTGAATCAGGCAGGTGGTGGCTTTCCGCCACAGGTCCTTTCTTCCCCATCTCCCCAAATTTACCACTTGTTCCTGGGGGAACAGAGTAAGTTGAAGCCCTTTTTAAAATCTGGTTCTCTGGGGGACAGTAGCATACATTGTGTATGCTGTTTATTATGGAAATTTTTCTGTGTGTATGTGATTTCAGAGAGGATGGGAGAGGGAGAAAGAGAAACATCAATAATGAGAGAGAATCATTGATCAGCTGCCTCCTGCACACCCCACACTGGGGATTGAGCCCACAACCCGGTTATGTGTCCTTGACCGGAATCAAATGGGGATCTCCTGTTTCATAGGTCGAAGGCTCAACCACTGAGCCAGGCCAGCGGGGCTGTATTTTAACTTTTCATTATGGAAATTTTCTAACTTACCCAAAAGTAGAGAAATAGTGTAAAGAACCTCCCTCATGTGGTTTCAATTATATATGCTTTGCCATCTTGTTTTTTTCTCTACACACCTAGACATATTTGTTGTTCCTGGGAATATTTTAGCACTGTCCAAGATGACTTACCATTTTATGAAAATGTTTTCTTGCTAAGACAAGGGTCTTTTTGTTTATATGTATATCTACAATGTCATTAACACTGACAAGGATTACAAAAATCCTGTAAGCAATCAAATATTGGCTAATATTCAGCCCATTTAAAATCTCCCCTGTGGTCTCAGAATGCCCTTCTGCAGGTTGCTTCTAATCACGCCCAAGCAGCACCCATAGGCCTTTGACTCTGGCTCTTTTATCCCGACCCTTTACGTATTGGGAAATGGAACAGTGGACAGGGAGGCCACCTTGCCCACCAGTTTCCCGGCGAGAGCCCAGACACAGGAGCTCCATGCAGGGCTCTGCAAAAGAAAATCTATTTAGAGGTCAGTGCAGATTCAATGAACATGGTTAAACTGTTAGGGTTTTCATTACTTCACTAGGTCCAGCTTCTGAAACGCCATGGAAGCCAAAACCTCAGGAGGATATAGCTGGAATATTTGGTAAGGAGCCTCTTCTTACCAAACACCTGGTTTATATTTGGATGGACTTGGGTGATTGGTCAGTGGTTGTTTTCCAGAAAACCTGGTGCAGATTGCATAAGGTGGAGGTGATTTGGTTTGAGGTTAAAATCACATTCCCATGGCCCCACAGCTCACGGCCTTTGGTGTCTCCAGAAGACAGCTCCCTGCTTCCTGCATGGAGCAGATAGATTCCAGGAACTCCCACGGCTTTGCTCTAGTCAGCCAAGCTCCTGTGCCCTGCCTTCCCCTACCTGCCCCAGTTCTCTCTTACAGCTGAAGCATGGTGTGTGGTCACTTCTATGGAATCCCGCCCCTCACACACAGCTGGCCTGCTCAAGACAGAGGCCAGGGACCAGAGCTGGCTTAACCTTGACCTTTCAGCACCTGGACAGTTTCTGGTCCACAGTAGGCGCTCAATAAATGCTTGTGGTTCCTATCAACATCTACTCTCTCCATGACCGAGAATCTAACTAGAAAGCATGATTTTTTAGGACCTTAAAGTTGGTTCTTCTGTATAATAACTGGCCCAGGGAGTGGCCAAGGTCTTGTCAAGGTGGAAGCAGATATTGCCAGAGCAGCTGCACCAGCTAAGAATGCGACTGGCTTCATGAGCAGAATCTGAGTGGCGGTGGTTCAGCCATGCAGGGGTTGTGACCCTGTGTCATCAGCAGTTCAATGACATAAGGCTGTGTCCCTGTGGTCATTCTGGCTATTCCTTGAGCTTGTGTCCCATGGTCACACATGGAGTCCACAGCTCCAGACATCATGGCCACTTCCAGGGCAGGAAAACTCAGGGGTGCTTACAGTCCAGACACTATTTCCCTTTATCAGGAAAAGTTAGATTCTTCACAGAGCCCATAAACCCCTGCTTACCATGTTCCCTAGCCCACCCCCTCTGCAGGATTCTCAAACTACCACACTGGGGTGCATACATCACCCCAGCCAGGTTCGGGTTCTGTGGTGGAGGAAGGAGAACATGGCTGTTGAATGGGAATGCGACAGAACCATGGACAAGTGTTACCCCATGTATGTTTGTGACACCATTGCTTTCAGTGATATTTAGTTTTTCATCCCCTTGATTTGTGTATTCCACATGAGTGGGAACTGGGGTGACCAGTCTGCTTTTTGCATGAGGCTGTGGAGTTCCCAAGATGTGGGACATTCATGCTAAACCAGGAAAACCAGGGCAAACCAGGGCAGGTTGGTCTCCCCTACCCCAGCCCAGCATGTGGACTGGCTGGTCAGAATGTCTGTTGTGTTGCAGTTATGGAGGTGCTAGTCAGTGTGACAATTGTATTACACAGATGAAGGGTGCTGGTCAGCATGACCCCTCTGTGTTGCAGAAATGGGGGGCTGTTTAGGGAGCCCATTGTGTTACAGAGATGAGGAGATGGTCAGGGTGACCATTGTGTTGCTGATACATGGGGACTCACAGCTGCCATTGTCCCAGACTATATAGTAGTGCTTATATATACTGCTTTATTTTAGCCCATAAAAGCCTGATTGATGTAATATAGACTACATTTTACAGAAGACAAAACCGAAAGTCAGAGAGGAACTCGTCAAGATTACATTCCTGTGAGAGCAGAACCAGAATGTGTCTGTCCAACAGAAAGCCCTGCCTACACTAAGCTACAATCTTCCTAGGAAAGGTCAGAAGGATGTAAAAGGAAGAACATGTCACATTATGTAGCAATTAGAAAAGACATTTGTGCAAACACAGGGACAGCTTGGGGAAAGGCTCAAAGTGGGGACAGAATGACAGCAGTGGCAGGAAGGAAAATTATAACTATTACCGAGAGCACACTTCCAGCCTCATGTCTTTGGGGGTCAGTGTTTATTACTCAGGGAATCTGAATGGTCTCAGGTTTATTGGTTAGGGAGGCCCTTCCACCTCAGACAAGTTTCTTTAGAAATCCAGATCCTGGGTGGGTGGGAGGTAATCAACCAGAGATCTCGTGTGCTTGTATGTATGGCCATGGACACAGACAATGGGGCAATGAGGGCCTGGGAGGAGGGGCAAGAGGGGGAGGGCGGGTTGGAGGGGGCCTATGAGGGGCAGGAAGGGGACATATGTAATGTAAATCGTTCAACAATAAAGAATTATTTTAAAAAAGAAAAGGCAAGCCTACTCTTGCCTGGCTGGGTAGCTCACTTATTTGGAGCGTTGTTCCATACACGTAAAGATTGCAGGCTCGATTCCCCATCAGTCCTAGGTTGTGGGTCAATCTCTGGTTGGGGTGTGAATAGGAGGCAACTGATCAATGTTTCTCTCTAAAATAATAATCAATAAACATATCCTCAGGTGAGCATAAAAAGGAAAAAAACTACTATAGAAAGTCAACTCCTCTATCCATGGAGTCACTGATTTTCTGTTTTGAGTCACAGATTTCATAAAACTGCCATGTGGGTTCTACATCACTGGCTTTAACATATCCTTGTGTGCTTTTCCCAAGATGAAATTCTAGTCCAAGAGTTTCTGGATCCAGATAAAAAAATATTGTTTGAAACACAAAGACCACAAAAAACGCCAATGAAGAGTACAAAGAAAAAAGCAAGTATACATTTTTTAAAACTCTTAATTGTATGTATGTCTAGGGGTCTATGGTATTAAATGCACAATCTCATCCTGGCCGGTTTGCTCAGTTGTTAGAGCATCAGCCCTTGGCCCTAAGGGTTTTGGGTTTGATCCCCAGCCCTAGTCAGGGTTCCTGCAGGAGGCAACCAATTGATGTATCTTCCTCCTCTCTCTCTCTCTCTTTTTCTCTCTCTCTCTCTCTCTCACTCTCCCCTTCTACTTGCTAAAAAAAAAAATCAATGGGAATAAAGCACAATCCCATCATTTTAACATTCTTAAGGCCAGCTACTTCTGGAGCAAAAGCAAGTAGAGATGTGAAAGTAGTAGTTGTCCCAAACAATGCCTGTAAAGACCTAGACCGGCAGAAACAAAGTCACTTAATTTTGGAGTGGTCTTTGGGTACATAGGCAAGCAAGGTCTTGGGCTTGGGATGAAATTGGGGCTCCACCACTGCAGGAACAGGAGGCACAGGAAAGTAGGAACTTTCCACAAGCCAGCACGTGTGGTGCTCACCTAAGCTTCTTAGAGAGCAGGGCAGTGACCATGACCCCCATTTGGTGGGATCAAACTAAGGTCTGAAACAGGACGTGCCCAAGGCCACACTGCACAGTGAATAAAAGCAAAGAATGTGCTTTTTCAAAGTGTAGCTTCATGTTGTTCAAAATGAACATAAATAATAAAGTAGCACACGAAGAACCAAGACAGGACATTTGGTTAACACTAAGGAGAAAACCAGGCACCAGAAATCTACATGCAGTGTGTGAAAATGCATAAAGCAGCAGGGGAGTCCAGCTTTTTTTTTTTTTTATAAGTTTGCATCCAGATCTAAATTCTAAGTCCTTGCACTAGCTCACCCAACATCTGCCCAGACCCAAACTGCCGGTTCAAGGCACTCAGATGATGCCTGACTCTCTGGTTACACATTAATTTTCCAACACACATTTCCAATGGAAACTCTATTAGCATTCCACCCTAATGTTTTAAAATAAATTTTGGACCAAAATGTTCATGAAAGTATACATTTATGTTTTTCTCCATTTCCCCTCCCCCTCATGCTTTTCATCAAAAAAAGCCCATATTAAAACCAATCATCAGACTGATACTGACAAGCATCATGAAAAGACATTCTCTTCCGGGAATGAAGACAGACTTTTCGTTAATGGTAAGTGCAACCTGGTAATTCCCTTGTCTGAGTTCAGAGTCTGGTGGGAGCACAGAGGGGCCGGACGGCTCCTTGATAGAGTATGTAGAGTGTGGAGGATGGCGGATGGGGGTCATGGCTGTTTCACCGAGTCTGGCAGATTTCCCGTCTCTTTCAGGGCTGAGGGATAGCCAGCCCCCACCCCTGCTCATGGGTCTGACCCTGGAAAACTAGGGCCTAGAGGAGCTGGCAGGAACGTCGTCTCTGCAGGCAGGCAGGTGCCAGAGGGCAAGGAAGGTGCTGTCACACTGCCCATCCCCTCCCAAAGTTTCAGTTAAGTCACTGCTCCTCCCTTGGGTGGGCCCAGAGTGTCCCCCGGGATGTCCCCAGGAGTGGGGGAAACAGACAAGTTTGCCGAAATGAAAAGCAGTGTGCCACGGCTCCAGGATTAAGGAGCCAGCATGCCCTGGGTGACAGATTGTCTTTACCCTAAAGACTCAACAAGAAAGGACACCTGTGTAAGCTCTTAGGACACCCCTCTGAGACCCTGTGGTGAACCAAGAGGGGGTCCAGGTCGCAGTGCCCAAGCCTGATGGTACAGCAAGAGCAGGAAAGGGAGCTGACTCAACCACATGCCCCCAGGCCCTACCGAGTGACTCCGCTGGTGGGCCCAGGAATCTGCATTTCAGTCCATTCCTCCAAAGAGCCTTCTCCAGGGATCCAGCCTCTTGTGTTTGCAAGGACTGAACAAGAACAAGGTCCTGGCTGAAATTACTATTTCTAACACCTCTGAATTTGCCCCACCCACTGACGTCTGCAAGGTGCCAGATGGTTATAAATTAAATAGGGCTGGACATCTTTATGGCAGTGGGCCCACAATAGGAGAGGTGACAAGGTGGGGCTCTACTGAATGGACCGCCCATGAACTGGTCTCAAGAACACATTGTACGCTTTATAATGACTCTGCACTGCACTCATTACACTCCTGAAGAAGCAAGAGGAAGTAAGGATGGACTGAAAAGTCTGAGACAGGCTGAGAATGAGAGGCAAATGGGAAGAGTCTGAATCAGGGATGAGAGATGAAGGAGAAAAAACTGAATAGGACAAACCAGTCCACCAGGGTCTTCACAGGGACCATGAAATTTCCAAATCTGTCATGTGTGCAGGACGGTTCAGTGCTACTGTGTTTGTCATGCCTGATCCTCTGCTCAGTCCTGAGACTGGTCTGGGGGCCTCCGCAGAGCCCTTCCTCCCCGAATGGCTCTCTGAGCTGCACTAGATTTCTCTGGGCAACAAGGCAAATGCCACACTTTCCTGTAAAGGAATCTGTTTAATTGAATCGTTTTGCTCCTAATCACCAAGCCCAGACCAGCCACTTCAGGGACTGAGAGAAAATAGAGGTTACGTTACGAGTTTTGGGAGGGATGGGTATGAGCCAGTCTAGGAGGGGATTTGGGGCCAAACAGAAGCTAGCCTATAGTCTGGGGCCAGGAGGGAGGTGGTGTTGGGGTTGCCAAGAAGAGGGAGGAGCAAGGGGAACAGAGCAGCGTCCTCAGGTCACCATACTGTACAATACCTGCTCCACTTTGTCTTAATGAACTGATATGAATGAAGGGAAAACCCAGAAAGCCAGTGCTTTTGGGCCATTTGTCCCCGTAGCAGCTCTAGGAGCAGAGCCTTCTGTGCCACCCACCAGTTCTTGGGATGCAAAGAACCCGCCTCTGGAGCAGCTGCTCTTCGGGTGGTTGCCCCAGGAGCAGAGGGCATGGTGGCCCACCGATCCTGCTTTGGACCCACCAGCTTCTTGAGAAAAAGCCTAAGAATCAGGGGCTGCGACTGGCACAAGCCCAGACCATTGGTGAGCCCAGAGCCAAGTGGTACGGGTCCCGGAGGTTTAGCACATGAGATAGAAATGTATAGCAAGTGATACGAGGCCAGACCTCGGCCTCCCATTGCACCATTTTCCTCTGCCTCTGTCCCCTCCCCACAGAAAGCCCAGGGTTCTAGTAAGTGACAGGGTCAACGAGCAACGCTGCAAATGCACATTTGGTTCTGAGACGCGCGCGCCCTTGTCTGCCCTTCGCAGTGCTGGATGTCAGGCTCATCGTTACTACTGTGTCCGAAAGAATGCTAGGACCAGGGGCAGCAGGCTGGGCTCTCAGCTTACCGCCCTGTCCCTATCTGCTTGGATGAAAAGGCACAGGGGACTCTGGACAGGCTTGTGGCAGGTGCTCTTTAGAGGACTTACATCCACAATATTGGGCCTTTCTTAGACTGTGCACAGGACATGCGTGTAAACGCAGATACCAACGGCATTCCCACCTTCAATGTGCCGATCACGAATTAAAGACGCAACAGGCAGCCCTGGCAGTTCTCTAACACCCAGGCAGACTCATCTCTTAAGCAGTGTTCTGCCCCTCGATCATAGGCTGAAGGACATGAAGAAGGGTGGGAACGGCAGGAGACAGATCAGATTGGCTGTAGCTCTAAAACGTTGTGCTATGGCTGTGTGTGTGTGTGTGTGTGTGTGTGTGTTCAGCTTAATAATTTAGACTCTTTGAGTATAATTCAACTAGTGAAGAACTCCTATGCTGACATAACAGCTTCAGCTAGAGAATAAAATTCTTCTAGTCCTACTCCTGTTTTTCAGATGGGGAAACTGAGGCACTCTTTGGTTAAGGGATTGCCCTGTATTACATAAGGAGGCTGTAGGTACATTGGGCACTGGTACCCAGGCAGGACTGATCGCCATGGTATGAAAATGTAGTTGGAGTTTTGCTAGAGGCGACAAAAGCCTTAGCATTTTTGTTTGGTCACAATAGAAGCCTAATGGGTGAGGTGGGCCTATGGCCAGGAAGCCTGATGTGACAGTGAACCAGGGAATGGATGATGCAAGATTATAGATGAAGTCTCCTAGCCCCGTGGAAGAGCTGTTTCTTCACTTGCTGGGAAGGGAAACCAAGGCAGGCCCTGTGGTAACGTCTCCAAACTTCAGAGGGAACAGGAACGTAATTGCTCAGCAGGTTGGAGAATTAATTACATCCTCAGCAAAGATTACGCTGGTCCATTTGCAAAATGTTGTTGTAGAGAGGCAGGTTGTCTCTGGCTACCTATTAATGGAAGTGGGTTGCTGCTGCTGCTGCTGTGTGTGTGTGTGTGTGTGCGCGCGCTCACCTGTGCATAATCCCCAGTGTATTGGCATGTCTGGGAAATAGGTAACAGGAACACAAAAGGATGGGTAAAACAAAAACAGTTGAGAGCATTTAAAACAATTCTTACTCGGACATAATTCTAGAATTACTAAAAACTCTGTGAAAGCAGCCCAAAGCATTTCCTGTGTTCCCTTTACCTGGAACTCCCCGGTGTTTACGGCTTACATGACTGAGTACAATTCCTAAAACCAGGACATTAGCATGATGCAATACTGTCAAATGGCCTAGAGACTTTATTAAATTTTGCCAATTATCTTACTAATGCTTTTTTTTTTTTTTTTTTTTTTTTTTCTTTAGG
>PVJC01023761.1:0-26113 GCA_004026665.1 Murina feae | reverse complement strand
TTTAGCGGTAGATTCGATCCCCCACCCTGGTGAGGGCACAGGCAGGAGGCAACCAGTCAGTTTGTCTCTCTTACATCAATGTTTCTCGTCCCCCGCACACACACACTCTCTCTTCCCCTCCCTTTCCCTGACTTCCACTCTCTCTCTAAAGATCAATGGAAAAAATATCCTTCGGTGAGAATTTAAACAATAATAATAGTAACAACAATACACAGGGATCCCCCGTCCCAGGTTCCACTCCCAGCCCTGCCCTGTCCAGGCTGGGTGACCTGGGGCTTCTGATTAACCTCTCTGATCATCAGTGAAATGGGTAGTGAGGTCAGCAATCCCTGTCGCATGACTGCTGTGAAGTTAGAAGAGATGAATGACAGACCCAGCATGTGCCTCACACATAGTAGGTGTTCATTTATTACATCATTGGCTCATTCATGACATCACTTTGTGTTCAAGACCTCGAATGGAACCTGATCATCCTGATCGGGGTCTCGGTGGCCCTCGTCCTGCTGCTCTCCCTCCTTCTCTTCCTCTTCCTCCGATTCCGGCGTCAGAGCAAAGGCAGTACATCGGGTGAGTAGGGGTGACCTGGGGTGACCTGGGTCACAGGAGTGGGGCTCAGAGCACCTGCCACAGGAAAACCAAACAGCTGGAGAAGGTCAGCTGAGAAAAAGATTTCTCCAGAACCTCAAATCAGGAAATGTGGAACCCTAGCTGGTTTGGCCCAGTCAATAGAGCATCAGCCTGCCCCAAAGGCCCCTGCTTTCACTGACCTTGACTCCCACTGTCCCTAACTCTTCTGTCGCCTCCCGCAGCTACAGCCCAGATGTGGATGCCCAGGAGGAGCCCCTCTGTGAGAGGAAGAAACAGCTGCCCTGGGGGAGGGACACAGGGTTTTCAGGGGATGATTGGGGAGGGGAGGGCCTGGGAGGGTATGAGTCAGGGTGAGAAGGACTGAGACCCACACTGAGTGACCAGGCTCTGCACCTCACCCTGGGTTCGTGGCCCATCTGGAAGCAGGAGGGGTCTGCAGCCCTGAGATCTCAGGGACCTGCCAGGAGACACCCCCTGTTCTGCCCCAGCAGATGCTGCCGTGAAGGACCCGCAGCCTGGGGAGAGCGTGGAGCTGGATCCTCAGGTGAGACGCCTGCTCCTGTCCAGGCCCCCAAGGACCTTCTGCTGCCCAGTTTAATCCAATGGACCCTCCCCTGTCCCACCTCACCTGGTTCTCAGCAGCGTCCACACTGACCTCCCCTCTGGGCCCCCAGGTCGTCCTGCTCTGACTCACTCCTCCTGGTTTCCTTGTGACCTCATGGCCCCTTATATGGGGTCCCCTTTGCTGGCCCCGCATCCTCTGCCTGACCTTGTGCAGCCCCAGGTGTCAGGAGGAGGCAGGAATGAGTGACTCACCCACAGGTCCCCAGGGTCCCCTTCATTCATTCACCCAGCAGATCTAACAAGGCTCACTGTTTACTGGCTCCATTTAGGGGCCACGGAGCAGCCCTGAGCCACTGTCTCCACACACCTCGAGCTCCCCTGTGGGTGAGGGAGACAATATGCAAACAAGCAGACAGTGTCCGAGAGAGCATTGTGCTGTGAAGGAACATAAAGCAAGAGGAGGGGATAGAGTGCATGGTAGGGGGACAGGAAAAGAGCGTGTGCAAAGGTCCTGGGGCAGGACATGCTTCTTCAGGAGGATGGGCCATGAGGATGGAGCAAGAGAGAGGGCGGTAGGGTAAGAGTCAGAACCATAGAAGCATCCAGAGGCCCCAAGGCTTGGGAAGGCCCTGCCAATTCCATCAGGAGAGGGAGGTGATCTATTTAAAGTGTAAACCATCTCTCTGGCAACATGTGGATACATGACAGGAGGCACTGTCTCCAGCAGAACAGGCAAGATGAAGACCCCCAGGGAGTGACGTACACCCAGGTGAACCGCTCAAGACCAAGACCCAGGCAGGGAGTGGCCACCTCTCCTTCCTCCCTGTCAAGGGAATTGCTGGACACAAAGGTCAGACAAGCAGAAGAGGACAGACAGATGGACAGTCCGGTGAGTCCCATTCTCTGCAGACCTCCAGGTTTCCCCAACCCCAATCACGTTTCATCCCTCTCTCTCCCCCTGCTCCAGGTTGCTGCACCTGATGCCCCCCAGGATGTGACCTACGCTCAGCTGAACCTCTTGGCCCTTAGACAGCAGACAAGTGCACCCCCTTCCTCCACACCAGAGGAGCCCCCAGAAGAGCCCAGCTTGTATGCTACTCTAGCCATCCACTAGCCCAGGAAGGACCCAGACCCCACACTCCAGGGAGGAGGCCTGCAGGGACCCCAGAAGGCATGGGTACTTCCCTCATGGACTCAGCTAGTGACCCCAGCCAGCCTGGAGACCAGACATGCTCCCCCGACAACTCCTGGGACCCTCTGGGAGTCACCCAGTTCTATAAGCAATATGCCTACATTTTGGAATCAAAGCAAGACTTCCCACTAATCAATGTGTGAACTTAGAACAAAACAGAAGTGAGAGAAAGCTTTAAGTGAACAATAATGTAAATATCATACATCAAACCTATGAAGTGGAACATAGGAACAACCTAAGTGTCCTTGAGCCGATAATTGGATAAAGATGTGGTAACTATACAAATAGATTATTTCTCAGCCATTAAAACATGAAAATACTGCCATTTGCCACAACATGAATGGATCTGGAAAGTATCACGCTAAATGAACAAAGTCAGAAGGAAGAGGACAAGAACCATATGATTTCACTCATGTGGGTGACATATGAAACTCGGAACTGTCATGCATGTTAAATACATTGAATCTGTAATTTAAAACTTTCCTGCAGCCCTCACTGGTCTAGCTCAGTGGATAGAGCATTGGTCTGCGGACTGAAGGGCCTCGGATTCAATTCAGTCAAGGGCACGTGCCTGGGTTTCCGGCACAATCTCCAATGGGAAGCTTGCAAGAGGCAGCTGACAAGTGATTCTCTCATCATTAATGTTTCTCTCTCTCTTCCTCTCTGAAATCAATAAAAATATTTTTTAAAAAAACCACTTTCATGCAAAATGAACTTAGTGTTCAGAAAGTTTCTCTGCTAAATGCTTATGAATCCTTATGTATCTGTGAAATACAAATACATATACACATGTATGTATGAAATACACAAGGGCACACACAGACATATACATGGACACAGACATACACACACAAAATCTAAAATCGTATAAAGATCTGTTATTTTAATTTGAAAAGGATGTATCCAATGTCACTGGACACATCATTAATATCTAAACACCAATTGCGCCTCAGACTTCTAGTTTTAGACCAAGGAGAAGCAGACCTACGTCTCCCTCAGCGCAGTGGCTCAGGTCGACCAGATGGCCGGGACTTAGTCTCCAGTGACAGTGAGGACTGTGAGAGATGGGGTTGACCATACAGCACAGCAAAACCCCTGGTCATTGCACATACATCAAACAGAAGCCCATGCCTGGCTTATGGCCAGAGCTGCAAGGGGCGCCTCCTGATGGCAGCCTGGAGACCAGATGGGGACCCAGCAGCTCCTGGAACCCTCGGGGAGTCACCTGGTTCTATAAGCAATATGCCTACATTCTGAAATCAAAGCCAGACTTCTCAGTAATCAATGTGTGAACTTAGAACAAAACAGAAGCCAGAGAGAATGCTTTAAGTGAATGATGGGCAGCAGCTGCCACGGGGGGCCCTCCAGCAGCTCTCCTCCCTCCCCCCTTTCTACCTCTAGCCTCACTGACCTGCCTGCAGGCCCCCAGGAGCCACGGAACCCCTACAAGGCCGTGGCTGACCAGGTGTGTGCCACGCTGCTATGGTCCTCTTCCTTCAGTCCTTTGCATGGGGCCTCCTGACAACTCCTATGTTAACTGCAAATGCAGATTTCAATGTGGAAGCTACTACACTCACCTCCCAGCAGGACCAGACTGGAATTACATCTAAATGAAGGAGCAATCACCCTGAATAACTGCTTGGAGACTAGCTGAGGAGGAGTCACAGAGCCAAGGATTTACAGAGGAAGCTGCATGGAGACTAGACAGAAGGGCGGGCACGAGAAAAGGGCCACCCCGTCTCACAGGCAGTGGCTGACCTTGGCCTGCACCACAGTCCCTCCCAAGAGGCCCAGAACCAACCCACCAGCGGCCAGCCTCAGACGACATCAGAGCAGGACACACCTAACTTCACACGCGGCTCATCCAAAGGGAGACATCCAGTCAACAGACCCAGCTGAGGCCAATGCAGCTTTGTGTGGTCAGCATCTGCCTAGAGGTTGCATGCGGAGGTGGGGGCTGAGCCTCACAGCCAGCCAGGCCTTGAGAGTCAATCCCACGCACAAACACAATAGCCATCAAGACTCAATGACACGGGTCCGGGTCCGGTGCGGAGAGCCCCTCGTCCTTCCTGGGGAACCTGGTGCGAAACCATTCCTAGACGACCTGCTTCTGGGTCGGGTTTCATAGGTAGCAGAGCAGCTCCCTCGCTGCGATCTATTGAAAGTCAGCCCTGGACACAAGGGTTTGTCTCAATCCTGGCCTCTGGCCTCTCTCCTTCCCCTGGGGGAGGAGGGGCTGCCCGCCAGCCTCCATGGGCACGGCGGTGGAGGGAAGGAAGCGGGGGAGGGAACGCGCGTGTGGATCTAAGGGTGGCGGCGGCAGCGTCTGTTCCTTCCTTTCGCGCCTGGCACGGGGACCATCGCCTCCTCTCGTGACCCCGCCGGGCTGGGACGGAGAAGTGGGGGTGGGTGGTGGCGGATGCGGCCCCTTTCCCAAGGGGCCCGAGGGCCGGCACCCTCCTCCCCATTTTTTCCTCCCCTTCCAAGGAGCCCGGTCAACCAGCAAGCCCAAAACCGCTGGCACAGGGCGGCCGCGGGGGACGAACGTTTGCGCGGTGGCTCGGGTCGACCAGATGGCCCGGACTTAGTCTCCAGTGATATTGGGGACTATGAGAGATGGGATTGACCAGATAGCCGGCCCAGACTTGGTCTCCTGCAGCATTGGGACTGTGAGTGATGGGGTCAACCAGATGGCCTGACCCAGACTTTGTCCCTGGCATTGGGTCAGAGCGATGGGGTTGACCAGTTGTCTGTGGAGATGAGAAATTGAAGACAAGGGACTGGTGCTCTATCGCGGGCAGGCCAGGGGCGGGGCAGGAGGCGGGGCCAGGGGCGGGGCCGGGCCAGCCTGGTAGGAAGAGCAAATAAATGTTGACAGAATATATATATATATATATTTAAAAGACTCAATTACAAGAGAAGGGCCCACCTAACCCACTCAAGGAACATCCCTAGAGCACCCAGCTTAGGTGATCAAAGAGACTATGCCCCTTGGTCTCACAGGACACCTACCACATTAGGCCACCCCACGAAGCTGGGAGTCATGGCAGACCTAGCTCATACACAGAAACAAACACAAAGACGCAGGCAAAATAGGGAGACGGAGAAACAGGCCCCAAGTGAAACAACAGTAGAAATCTTCAAAAAAACAAAAACAAACAACAGCAAAATCAAATGGAAGCAAGCAGTTTATCAGGTATAAAGTTCAAAGTAATGGTTATAAGGATGTTCCAGAAACTTAGGGAAAGTTATAACAGCATGAAAAAAACTTTTTTTTTTAAGTCAGAAATGAAGAATACAGTCCATGACATCATGAATATACTGGCTGGGGCTGGGTGGCTCATTCAATTGGAGCATTGTCACATACACCAAAGGCTGTGGGTTCAGTTCCTAGTCGGGGAACATACCTAGTTGTGGGTTTAGTCCCTGGTTAGGGTGCCTACAGGAGGCAGCCAATCAATGTTTCTCTCTCCCTCTCTCCTTCCCTCTTGTCTCAATAATCACTTTTAGCTTTGACTGGTACTTCTCAGTGGTCTTTCTCATAGGCCCCTGCACCACAGAAGCTCAGGTTCAAGGGCACATACCTAGGTTGCAGCTTTGATCCCCAGCCCCAGATGGGGCATGGGAGGGAGGCAACAAGTTGATGTGTCTCTCTCACACTGATGTTTCTCTTACCCCAAGCCCTCCACTCTCTGAAAAGCAATGGAAAAAAAAATATCCTCTGGCAAGGATTAACAAAAATAAAATAAATAAAATAAAATTTTTTTTAAAAACATATCCTCTGTTGAGGATTCTGAAAAAGAATACACTAGAAGAAATTAATAACAGGTTAAATAAAGCAGAAGATCAAATGAATGATTTGGAAGATAAGGTAGAAAAAAATCAGAGTAGCAAAAAGAAAAAAAATGAAAAGAATGAGGATAGTTTAAAAGACCTTTGGGACAACATGAAGTAGAACAACATCAGCATCATAGAGGTACTAGAAGGAGAAGAGACAGAGCAAGAGATTGAGAACTTATTTGAAGAAATAATGACTGAAAACTTCCCTAAACTAGAGAAGAAAAAAGACATACAAGTCCCAAACAAGAAAAATCCAAAGAGGCCCACACCAAGATACATTATAATTAAAACAGCAAAGGTTAAAGACAAAGAGAGAAACTTTTAAAAATATTTTTTATCGATTTCAGAACAGAAGAAAGAGGGAGAGAGAGAGAAACATCAATGGTGAGAGAATCTTTGATCAGCTGCCTCCTGCATGCCCCACACTGGAGATCAAGCCCACAAATGGGCATGTGCCCTCACCAGGAATCGAACCATGACCTCATGGTTCCTAGGTCAACTCAACCACTGAGCCACACCGGCTGGGCTTTAAACATTTATAGCTGAGTACCTTGGATGTGTAAATGTATGACTTTCAACAAATTTGTGAAATGGTCAGCTATCTAATTGTTCAAATCTGTTTTTTCTTCATTGACATCATTCTCCTTTGCTGGGAGATCAATAGCATAAATTGAGTCTGTCTGTGTCCATGTTGAAATCTGATGGCCTCCCATGCGGGTACTTGCTCAGTGCTGGAGACAGAATTCCCAGTGTGAGGGAGGAGCTCTGCTCAGGGGAGGAGGGGCCCAGAGGAGGCAGCAATGTCTCCGAGGTTTCGAAGGAGAGCCATGAAGAGAAAGATGGTGCTGACCTAGAAAAACAGGAAGTCAGTGAAGGGAAGTGTGTGGAGAAAGAGAGTCCAGGCCCAGTGGGACCCTGCTTTGGAGAACAGTCTTCTCAGCATCTCCCAGGCTTCCCTCTCCCCTGGGCTGGTCCTCCCTGGGACGGCCCCACTGGCTCTTCCAGGCACCAAGGAGAGAGGAGCAGCCTTCACTTCCTCGTTGGAGCACTTCACATAGACCATCAACTCACTTCTGAGCAGTGCCCCCACCCACCACAGACTCTGGTCAGGCATCCTCAAACTACGGCCCGCGGGCCACATGTGGGTGTTTTTGCCGCCGCTGCCCATCCTGCTTAAAATAAATTATGTGCAGTGTGCATAGGAATTTGTTCATGGCTTTTTTTTTTAAACTACAGTCCGGCCTCCAACGGTCTGAGGGACAGTGAACTGGCCCCCCTGTTTTAAAAGTTTGAGGACCCCTGCTAGATGTTTCATCTGTGTCATCCAATCAGCCTCCTTCCTGATCCTCTAACCCAGGCCCCAACCCTTCTCCAGGTCTCTCCTCTCCCCACCTCCAGAGGACCCTTCCCATAGCCCCATCTGGTCTGAGCCTGCCTGCTGCACCCCCTCCACCAGTTTCCACCTTCAAAAGAGATGCAAGTTGCACCTCTGATATTCAAGGCTGTGAATGGTCAGGCTTGAGCTAAACTCACCAGCCCCAGCAAACACAACTCTCCCTCCACAACCCAACTCACTCAGTTACCCACACTCCCCTCCACACCAACCACACTCAGAAACAGAGTGTTCAGAAGTTCTGTGTCTTCCTCCACTGCTCCCTTAGCCAATCGGAACCCAGCCACCTCCTCTCCAACCTGCTGGGCCAAGCCCGTCCGGCCTCACCTCACTCGACTGAAAATGTACTTTGTGTTACAGGTTTGGGTAAGAGTTATACGCGGAAACCATATGAATGACTTAAAATACTGATCAGCACGCCCTCCAAGAACCAAGTGAGCGTTGGAGTTTTGTTACTGATGGAGTGAATGTTCAACAGAGCCGGCCTGCATTACATCTTCACGTAGCGGTAGCCTTTAAAAACCGAAATATCTTCGTTCATCCTGTTGCTAAAAATTTTCCCCACTGACTTCAAGAATATATTCCAAATATTTGCGTGGTGCGCTAGCCCTTGTGTGACCAGCCTGCGCCTTCGCCTGACTGCTCTCACTGCTGACGGCAGCTCCAGCTCTTTCTGGTCCGATCCTCCGGGCTCCTCCCTGCTTATGCCCTGGGTCAGTCCATCCCCAAGAGGGACCCCCTCAGCCAGGACCCAGGCTGCACGGCCTCTACCAGTTATTGACCCTCATTGTCTCATTTCTTTTATTCTCCCAATGTGTACACGACACTGTAACTGAACTGTCTGCCGTCTGGATACCTGTAACATCTGCTTCACTCATCTCCGCCCATGAGTCCAGGGAAGGGATCCCTGAGCATCAGCTACGACTCTCCAGAGCAGTGGTTCTCAACCTTCTGGCCCTTTAAATACAGATCCTCATGTTGTGACCCAACCGTTAAAAAATTATTTTTGTTGCTATTTCATAACTGTAACGTTGCTGGTGTTATGAATCGTAATGTAAATATCTGATATGCAGGATGGTCTTAGGCGACCCCAAAGGGGTCGAGACCCACAGGTTGAGAACTGCTGTTCTAGAGCCTGGCCAATGACAGCCCAGGGTCACTGCTCAGTAAGTACTGCCTGACTGCCTGGCCCGTGATGGCCCAGGGTGACTGCTCAGTAAGTACTGCCTCATTACCTGGCAGTGATGGCCGAGGGTGACTGCTCAGTAAGTACTGCCTCATTACCTGGCAGTGACGGCCCAGAGTGACTGCTCAGTAAGTTCTGCCTCATTACCTGGCAGTGAGAGAAGTTAAGAGCAATCGCATTACAGAGACTCAGGAAAGGGAAGTGTCTTACATAAGCTCACAGAGGTTCTAGAAAAGGCAGCGTCAGAATTGGGCCAGAAACTGGGTGGGGTCCTTTCCACCCTGTTCCTCCACCCTCATCACCTGGGACGGCTGTCACCCTCTGGATTGGGGTTTGGCATGAGGTAGAGGCAGAGTGTGTGGGGTCTGGTGAGACTCAGGTCGGTCTCAGAGGTCCCACAGCTTGCTGTCCCCTAAGTCCCGCCCTTCCCATGAGGAAGGTCCGCCACTTTTGAGGAACTGGCAACATGTCACATGAAGCCTGCCGCACCCATTCTATCCTGGGAGACTGCGGAGTTCACACATCATCTGCACACTGGGACCATGGAAGGATGCTCCGGGACCCCGACCCTCACTGCCCTTCTCTGCCTCGGTGAGCTCCGGGGAAAGGAGGAGGGATGGGGTCCCGTCCCCTCCCAGGTCCTGGCCTTGTGAGAATCCAGGACTCAGGAGGCTCAGTGGGGTCAGGACTTTGGGGGGAGGAGATGTGCTCAGCCCCATGTCTGCCCCAGTGCTCAGGGGCCCAGACCAGGCCTGGAGCTTCTGTGTGCAGTCGGGATGGTTCTCACCCGGACTCTCTTCCAGGGCTGTGTCAGGGCCCGTGGGACCAGGTACAGGCAGGTGAGTCCTCCCTACCCTCCCTGCCCACCTCCTGCTTCAGCACAGTCACCCTCTAGACAGCTGGGGAGACACAGGGTTTGGAATAATGGTGACCAATCTGGGAGGGGCCTGGGAGTGACAGCTGGGGAAAGTGGGGAGGACGCCCTGACATTTCAGGTCTGATTTCTTTCCAGGAGACCTGCCCAAACCCTCCATCTGGGCTGACCCAGGACCCATCGTCACCAACAGGAGCTCCGTGACCATCTGGTGTCAGGGGCCTCTGCAGGCCAGTGCCTACCTTCTGTATAAAGAGAGGGGATCTGAGCCCTGGGAAACCAGGACCCCACAGAACTCCAGCAACAAGGCCAGCTTCCTCATTGCAGCCATCACCACAACCCACGCAGGGCTGTACGAGTGTGTATATTACACCACTGGGAACATATCGTCACATCGGAGTGACCCCCTGCTCCTGGTGGTGACAGGTAAGGGAGACACCAGGTCCCCTCCCCACTGTGGGCTCCAGGTCACAGGCAAAGGGGAGTAAAGTGTGGCCTCAGGGGACCCCAACTCCACAGAACACACCTGGGGCTCGAGGGTGACGGTCCTTTTCTCCTCCCTCAGGAGTGGGTGGTGCACCTTCCCTCTCAGCCCAGCCAAGCCCTGTGGTGGCCTCAGGAGAGAACGTGTCCCTCTCCTGCAGCTCTAACCACACGTCGGGCCCTTTCCATCTGCTGAAGGAGGGAGGGGCTGACCCGCCCCGACGCATGGAAGCACAAGTGAGGTTGCATGCTGGGAGGCAGCAGGCCCGGGCCATCTTCCCTCTGGGCCCCGTGAGCCCCTCCCATGGGGGGACCTACAGATGCTATGGTTCTTCCAGCTCCTACCCCAACGTGTGGTCACAGCCCAGTGAGCCCCTGGAGCTGGTGGTCTCAGGTGAGGAGCTCCAGCCCCGCCCCCTTGTCCTCAGATCAGTTCAGAGCCCTGTCCCCAGGGAAACTTGGCTGCAATGGGCTGAGTACCTAGTGGA
Source organism: Murina feae (assembly GCA_004026665.1). Taxonomy (NCBI): domain Eukaryota; kingdom Metazoa; phylum Chordata; class Mammalia; order Chiroptera; family Vespertilionidae; genus Murina; species Murina feae. The sequence continues at coordinate 15,505 of PVJC01023761.1, read as the reverse complement.
GGGTCACCCAGAGGGGACTCTCACCTCCCAGAGGGATGGAAAAAGCCCGACAGCTCCCATCCTCCTCATCCTCCTCTTCCCTGAGGCCCAGACACGCTTCCGGGGGCAGAGGAGGCTGGCGAGGATGGGGCTGACCAGAAGGAGGAAGGCCAGAGGCACTCATCAAGACCCGCTAGTCCCCAGTCCTATGGCCTCAGCCAGAGACCAAGACGAGAGTGTGACCAGCAGAGGCCGGATCCCCAGAGCGGGGATGGAGGGAGGGGCGGAGATGCTGGGAGCACCAGGGCTCTGAGGCTGACAGGTGATAGGTGGGTGTCATGACAGAGGGAGATGCTGGGGGACCACCAAGGGAGGAGCAGCCGCCTCCCCTCCCCTCCCATCCTGATTGAGGAGCCTCTGAGGATTGGTCCCCCAACGGGAGGGAGGTCAGGCCCGCAGAGGACTAAGTGAGGGTCTGGGGGGAGGTGGTGGGAGGAGCTCAGTGTGGGTCTGGGCTCAGCCACTTCCTGGGTAATGGGCTGAGGAAACTTCCTCCTTCTCACCAGGACCAAGTTCTCCCCCAAAGGCTGAATAGTTTGTGTGCCCATGTCCGTGTGTGCATGTGTGTTTATGCATCTGCCTCCATGTGTGTGTATGTGTGTTGGGGACTCAGGCGGTGTCTGAGGCCCCTCCACAGCCTTCCAAGGAGCAGCTGTGGAGTCAGGAGGAGAAACCTCAGCCCTGGTTCAAATCCCAGCTCTGCTCCTTCCCGCCTGTGGGACCTGGACATGTCTGTTCCTCGAGTCCTGGTCCATGGGCTGTGGGTCAGACCCCTCCTCCCTCACAGGGAAGGCCCTCAGCACGCAGCCCGGCCCAGTTAGAGCTCAGGAAGGATCTAGCCCTCCTCCTGCCCTTCCCGGAGGTGCCCCAAGTGCACAGGCCCCACTGTGGGTTGGGGTCAGGCTGCAGAGTGGGACAGGGATCTGGAATAGAGAGGGCTGGTGATTGGGTTTGGCAATAGGCCTCTGCACTGGTGTTCTACTGGGAAGGACAGAGACAGCATAACAACAACACGTAAGGGAACTCACAGTCCTGGGTTCCAGTCTTAGCCCTGCCCCATCCAGGCTGGGTGACTCTGGGCTTGTGATTAACCTCTCTGAGCCTCAGTGAAATGGGTGGGGTCAGCAATCCCTGGTGGATGGCTGTTGTGGGGGTAAAATTAGTGACAGACTCCACCAAGTGCCTCGCACACAGTAGGTGCTCATTCAATTGCATCACTGGCCCATTCATGATGTCACTCATGTTCAAGGTCTCGAATGGTATCTGATTGTCCTGATTGGGGTCTCGGTGGCCCTGGTCCTACTGCTCTCACTCTTCCTCTTCCTCCACCGACACCGGCGGCATCAGGGCAAAGGCAGGACGTCAGGTGAGTAAGGATAACCTGGGTCACAGAAGGGGGCGACGGGGGGCGGGGGACCTTAGGGCGCCAGCCATCGTGACACCAAATAGATGGGGAAGGTCAATGGCAAAGCCTCCTGCAGCGTTTCCCAAGGGAGGTTAAACGTGGAGTGTAAGTGTAAGTAGTCTCGAGTATGCTTTTGGCTTTTTCAACCTTCTCAGGTGAGTGGGAACATGTGCAAGTTTTGTTTGTTATCACTTAGGATGGCTCTCTCTTCGTTGTGAGGAGGTGAGAGGGGTTGGGACCTTCTCAGTCGTTAGGTCCTCTGCTCATCTTAGTGCAGCCCCAGGGGAGGGCTCTTGGGGGCTGGAGGCTCACCCCACCTTCCCGCAGTGGCTGCAGCGTCAGAGCAAGAGGACAGAGGCCTGCAGAAGAGGTGCGCCCTCTCCCCAAGAACCCGAGCCCCACCCATCCAGTCCGAGGCCCCATCTCAGGCCCCTAATGCTCTGCCTCCTCCCCCAGCTGCTGAGGTCCAGGAAGAGAGTTTGTGTGAGAAAAAGCAGCTGGGGTGGGGGTGGGGGGCAGGTCCAGGGAATATAGGGACTACGGATGGGCTGTGAGACGGCTCGAAGCTCATACTGTGTAACCTTGGCCACGTCGCTGACCCTCTCTGGGCCTCTACCAGGTGAGATCTCAGGGAATCTTGGCAGGAGATGAGACGGCCTTGTTCTGTCCCCCCAGATGCTGTCGCGAAAGACACACAGGCTGAGCAGGACAGACAGCTGGACAGTCAGGTGAGCTCCATCTGGCCCTGAGTGGGGCACCCACACCTTGTCTACACACTAAATCCAGGAGACACGAGGGGGGGGGGGGGAGGACCTGAGCCGCACACAAGGGGCTGAACCCCAAGCTCTGGGCCTGCAGAGGGCGCTACTGAAACCCACACAAAGGGTCCCAAAGCCTCCCTCAGCCCCCACTGGGTCCATCCTCCCGCCTGGCCCAGGAGCCACACAGGTGGCGACAGGCTCTGTGCCCAGCAGGCTCCCTCAGCTCACCCCAGGGAATGGACGGCACTCCGCTGAGGGCAGCAGTGGGGTCTGACTGTCCTCCCATAGTGAGGGCTCCACGCCTAATTCCCGTCTCCCCAGCACCAGGCTCACACCTCCAACCTTCCAACCTCACACCCCTCTTCCCCTAGACGCTCAAAGACACGATGATGGACAGAGGGCAAGACCAGAGCCAAGGAGACCACCCCTCCCTGTGTCCAGCAGAGCCCTGGCCTCAGGCTTCCCCACCCCAACCTCACGTCTTCATTCTCCCCACCACAGGCTGAAGACCTCCAGGACGTGACCTACGCCCAGCTCCAGCCCTCGACCCTCTGCCAGGAGTCAAGTGCACCCCCTTCTTCCCCACCAGAGGAGCCCCCAGAAGATCGCAGCGTGTATGCTGCTCTGGCCATGCACTAGCCCCGCAAACCCGGGAGGTCCCTGGAGGGACCCCCATGCAAGCTGCCGCATGGACACTCAGCTAGTGACCCCTGCTGGCCTGGAGAACTGACGTGCCCCCAGCAGCTCCTGGGACCTTCTGGAAGTTGACTACTTCCAGGAACTGCATCTTACACAGCTGACCTATAGTCCCTGCCACAGGCACCCCGCTGACTGCAAGGATCCCAGGAAACTGCCAACCTCAGGCTGAGGGAGGCCTACTGCCCGGCCACTGTCACTATGCACTTAACTTGAGCTCAAAAGTCCCCGGATGAGATCAACCACAGGACACAAGGTGGTTGCACCAGGAGTTCCTCTTTCCCCAGGACTCAGCCACTTCCTCCTCTGCCTGAGGAAGCGTCTGGGCAAGGAAAAAGGGGAAGCCTGCTCCCCCACTTAACCCCCAGACCCATGGGGAGGGCCGCTTCTCCACAGGCCACTAACCCATTCCCCACTTCACCCACCCCTCAACCATCCTGTAACCAGCTGTGAAAATGAGCCTGTGGGCCTTAAAATTAAAATTCATCAGCAAACCAAGGTGGTTGGATCCGGATCAGCTCTCAGCTCCCACCCCCTGCTCACCCAGACTTCTTGCCAGGGACCAGGGTCAAAAGCTAGAAGTGGGAGCTGACCCCTGACCTCCACTTGCTACTTCGTCTGCATGGAAGTAACTCTCCAGTATTCCCAATTTCCTGGTTTTCAGAATGCTCATCTTTAAACTTAAAATGATTTCTACCCTAGCTGATGTGGTTACGGCCAGAGCATCAGCCTACAGACCAAAGGGTCCGGGGTTCAATTCTGCTCAAGGGCATATACCTGGCTGGGGCTTGTGCTGGAGGCAACCAATCAGTTTGTCCTCCCCTCCCTCCCACTCTCCCCCAAAAAATCAAATGGGAAAATACCCTCAGGCAAGGATTAATAAAAAATTCGCTTGCCGATAGTTACCTAAGTTTTGGTTTAAAGAACTTCCTGTTATAGCTTCGGTGTCCCTGTGGTGTGAATGATTTGTCGCGAGCACAGGCCCCACCCTGGGACAAGTACCTACAGCACTGGCTTCAGCAGCACATACTTAGTGGACAGACTCCTAGCCAAGGATGACGTGCAGATTCACGAAGCAGCCCCAATTTTTTGATGAACAGCAACTAGACTTTAGGGGGCGATGACTCTGTAGTGTGAAAAGCCCAGAGGATGAGACTGAACCAGGTTAGCCAGGCTCCCTGTGCGGAAAGCAGTACCTGACAGGTGTGACCCAGCTCAGTAACCTGAAGAACCCAGGCGCTGCTCCCATCTACAGACCGCATGTTCGGAGCAGGAGGGAAAGAGATCACCGGAGACCAGTTCCAAGCGTTTTATTATCTGACTGAAAAACTAGACACCCCGCCAGTGGGGGGGGGGGGGGGGGACCTAATCCTCCTCCTCGTCGTCCCCGGCCCCGGCCCCGCCCTGGCCCTTCTTGGCGTTCTTCCTCTTCACGCGGCCGGGGCGGCCACCCCCATACGGAGACCGCAGGGAGAAGTCGATGTGCTTCTGCGAGTCCAGGCGGACGATGAAGGACGGGATGTTCACCACCTGCTTGCGGACCCTGGGGGGGGGGGGGGCAGGTCAAGGGGGAGCAGGATTACGCACTGGACGAGACACCACTCCTCACTCGTGCCTCAGAGCTGACAGGCTTGGCATTTACAGCTGCTGGGCGTCTTGACCCTATGGCCTCGGGTTCATCTAATCCAGGCGTCCTCAAACTGCGGCCCGCCGAGGGCATTTACCCGGCCCACCCGGTGTTTTTGCCGCCTTGTTTTTTTACTTCAAAACAAGGTATGTGCAGCGTGCATAGGAATGTGTTCATAGTTTTGTGTTTTTTTAAACTATAGTCCAGCCCTCCCAACAGTCTGAGGGGCAGTGAACTGGCCCCGTTTAAAGAGTTTGAGGACCCCTGAATCTAACCCTTACAGTCTCTCATTTCACACAACAGGGAGACTCGGAAGTAACCACACAGGCCACACAGCCAACGAGGTGAGGCGGCCGTGTGCAAACCCGAGCGCTGACTCCCCACATTCTGAACTGGGCCAGACACGGAGCTTGTTTTCCTGCAGTTTCACGGCCCTGGAAGCGGCAGCCCGAGGCTGGGCTCCAGGAAGTCATTTCCAACAAGAAATGTGACTCAGGCTCTTGCCGGTGGGTAGTCACAGGGCTAAGGCAGCAACTCCACACATCAGCATCCTGGCCACTTGCTGCATGGCTCCCCAAGTGGCACCCCTTTACAGAAAGGCAAGCAGTGCCCTGACTGCCATCGTCACTGCACCAGCCGCCACTCTTCACCAGCACCTGCGTCCGCCAGACCCTGGACTGTGGTCCGTTGGCCAAGCTAACACCCACTGTGCACAATGTGCACCAACACAAGGGGATCAGGGGTGGGCCCCGGAGACGGGTGAGCCCACCCAAGCCAACTGAGGCCCAAGGACTTCTCTCCCAACTGGGGGCGCCAGAGCCGTTACCTGTCCAGCTGCCTGTGCCTGGCAGAGGCCTTCGCAAGGTGTACGGCTCAAGCCGCAGTGACCCTTGCGCTGGGCTATGGGGGGGGGGCGGTGAGGCGGCCCCCAGCCCCCCACAAGCTGTTTGTAGGGGTCACTCTGTCCCCTCAAGGTGAGCTCACACCTTTGTCACCTCCGAGGGCTGCACAGGAGACAGGGACAGCAGGCTTAGTGAGAGCAACCTCCACAAGGGATGGGGCGGCGGGGCCGAGGGATTCAGGGAGCCTGGCGCAGGGGGTACCTGATGTGACGCTGGCGGATCAGCACTCGGGCATGGTGGATGGACTTGGCCAAGCCCAGCTTGAAGACCTGGGTCTGCAGGCGCCTCTCCAAGAAATCCTCGATCTTCAGGCCCAGGATGTAATCCAGCTTCATCTTGCCCTCGTCCAGCACCCCAATGCGGACGAGGCGCCGCAGCAGGGCGTTGCCTGGTGAGGGGAGGAAGCATGAGTTGCGGTTCTCGCTGACCTCACTTGATGGGTGCAAGTCCTATGCTGATCATGCTGGTGGGACATCGGTGGAACTACAAGCTAATTCTGACACAGGAGTCAACACACCAGCCATGTGACTGGTGTGACCCTCACACAACCCTAAGGTTCCTATGGCTGCGTCCACCTCGCCAGGGAGGGCATGTGACCCAGAGCTATGTTCTCATCTGGAGAAGGAGAGCCCCTCTGAGTTGTCAGGCAGGAAAACGACGACTCACTGAAAGGGCTCAGCTGCTATCGAACCCTGACTCCCAGGACGAAGCCTGGGGTAAGCTAATATTCTGGGTTAAGAAAGCCCCGCCAGCTTCACAGCACAGGCATATATATATATATAGCTAATTAGCACCTTAACACGAGATTAAAAACCCAAAACTTTCGTCCTTGGAAAGGTTTAGCTTCACTTCTCCCCTTCCCTTTCCTGTGGCTAAATGGCTTCACTTACTAGAAAGTGACGGTGCCGACTTCCCCTTGCAATTTCCATTTCTACCCGGGAAAACCACAATCCTCGGACACCTGCAGATCACCTGTCATCTCTTTGCCATGACTGTCATCTAACCACAGCCTTGAGGAAGTTTCACTGTGACTACCTCCGAGTCTCTCAGTCCCGAGACCAGAACCAGCAGTGGCCTGCTGCCTACCACCTCTGGCATTAAGTCTCACCCAATGCCAGTGTCACTGGGAAAGGCGATTCTGAGCCTCAGGAGCCTGTCAAAGGGAGGCCTCTAGCTCACCACTTGTTCTCACAGGTATCAGCAGCCACCCCATGAAGGTGCCGTGCAGGTTAGATAACACATATGAAGACCTTAAGAAAAAAGCACTTAGCCAATCCTTGCAAAACACCAGCTGTTTTAATATTATCGCCACCTTACAATCTGAGATGTACTATTAAAATTTGAGTGTGGCCCTAACTGGTTTGGCTCAGTGGATAGAGCGTCGGCCTGCGGACTGAAGGGTCCTGGGTTCGATTCCGGTCAAGGGCATGGACCTTGGTTGCGGGCACATCCCCAGTAGGGGGTGTGCAGGAGGCAGCTGATCGATGTTTCTCTCTCATCAATGTTTCTAACTCTGTATCCCTCTCTCTTCCTCTCTGTAAAATATCAATAAAATATTTTTTAAAAAATAAAATAAAATTTGAGTGTGATTGTGTCCGTCTTCCACTAACTTCCCATCTCAAAGCAGAAAATTAAGACCTTCTCTGCGCCATCCACAAGTCCTCTCCTGTTCGGGCCTTTGCTCAATGTCACCTGAATGTCCCTGACGGCCTTATTGAAGCAGCCAAGTCCCTGTCCCTGCAGGCACCATCAGACATGTCACTGTCTATCCCCACCAGCACCACTGTCACATTACGCATATACAGCTATGGCCAGGCGCGCCAGCTTGGCGGGCATTATTGATTTTCGTGGAACAGTAAATTAAGCTCCATTGTCATTCATAAGGGGCAGTGTAGGGATTCGTACACAGGGCCACTCGTCCACCCCCCACGTTCCCACTAAACGCCAAGGACCCACCTGTTCCATGTAACACTCTGACCCCCGGACAGGCAGGCCTAGAAGAACCGCAGGCCTAGAAGACCCGCATGGCTGCCCTGGGGGCTCCCTCCTCCCCACACACACCTTCAAACAGACGCCGTTGGTCTTTCTCGTCCAGCGTCAGCAGCTCCCGGGCAGCCTTGCGGATCTTGGCCAGGGTAAACTTGACCCTCCAGACCTCACGTTTGTTTCGGAGCCCATATTCTCCTGCAAAAAAAAAAATAAAATAAAAATGGGGGGAAAGCGGGGGAGTTAACGGGAGGACAGGCTGTCCCCACGGACTATTGCAAAAGCAGGATTGGCGGCTCCGGGAGGCAGAAAAACCTTCCCCAACCACTAAAAGTCCTGAATTCGGGGGAGAGGGAAGGGGACACGCCGCGGAGAACCAGAACAGACCGAGCACGTGGCCGGCCTCACCCACGCGTTCGCCTCCGACATCCCCCACCCCCACCCCGGAAGCCCTGCCTCGGCCCCTCACCGATCAGCTTCAGCTCCTGGTCGAGGCGGGACTTCTCGAAGGGTCTCCGCGGGGTCACGTAGGTCTTGCGACAAACCCAGCTCCGGGCCACCGGCATGTTGGCGGCGCCGCTCCGCCTGCGCCGGAAGAGAAGCGCGGCGGTGAGGAACGCGCTGCGCGCCTGCGCGGCCCCACGACTGCGCCAGAATCCCGTGGCGCCCGGAGATCTCGCGAGAACTGCCCCCAAAGCTTCTCCCACCGCCTTCCCTCCACAAACGTGCCGCCGTCCTGTCCCACCATCCTCATCTCACCTCCCGCCCCAACCTCTTCACTGCTTTTATCCGCGTTTAAGAGGCCCCACGGCCTCACAACCCACACCGGAACCAGGAAGCACCCAAATTCACCTCGACTAAGCGCGGACCCGGCTGAGAAAGAGAAGCGCGCGCGCCCCTGCCGCGCTTTTGTAGCAACGCCGCCGTCCCGTGACGTCACCGCGCACGGCGCCTGCCTGCGCCAATCAGAAGAGGCGCTGGCGGGCGGCCCCGCTGTGGAGACAAGAGGCGGGGCCAGAGCGGCTTTAATAAACCGGGGCGCGTCGCTTTCTGCCTGACGGGCACTCGGGGCACCGACGGCCCGGGAAGTGGTGGTCCCTCTTCCGCCCCCTGGTGGAGTCCTGAGGCCCGCCTGCTGGCCTCCGAGTCGGTGCCGTGTTGGAGGCGCTTCCGCCACCTTCTTTGGACCTCCGCCGGCTCCCTCTCAGGGGGGCGCCCACAGCTTCTTCCAGAAGGTTCTCCGTGGATTCGGTGAACAATGAAGTCGTCGTCATTTCCTCAGAGCAACGTCACCCTGAAGCCAGCCCGCCCTTGGGAGCCCCGGCTGCCTCACCGGGCGGCGCCGGCGGCCTCAGCTCAGCCGCCCTCCCTCGGCGGGCGCCCGGCTCGTCCCCGGATGGAGCGGCGCCGGAAATGGCCCCGCACAGGCCCCACCGGAAATCACGGCCCCTCTGCTCACCGAGCTGAAAGTCTCAGGGAAACGGAGAGAAAATAGCACATGGAGGGAAGTGAGTCCCACTGGAGCGGGAGCCACGGCGAACATGTAAATTCCCGTGGGCTGGTTCCGGCGGACGCTGAGAGGGGCGTTTGTTTTTGTTTTTTTTTGTTTTTTGAGACGTAAGACCCAAGGATAAAAAAGCTTTGTGCCTATTTTTTTTCCCCTTCTCATTTTCTGTGGATTTTTAGAAATGATATTTAGAAACGATGCTCTTTAAGCCACTGAACCACCCGGCCAGGGCGGCTGGTGCCTCTCTCCCCAAGACAGCAGTTTATTTTTTTTTTATTGTTTATTTTTTTAATCCTCACCCGAGAATATGTTTCCCATCGCTTTTTAGAGTGGAAAAAAAAGGGAAAAGAACCCATCGCCAGGGAGAAGCCTGCAACCCAAGTACATAGGCCCTTGACTGGACTCGAACCCAGGACCCCTTGGTCCACAGGCCGTGGCTCTCTCCACTGAGCCACACAGGCCAGGGCAGCAGTTTCGAACCCGAGGCTGGTCCCCAGGACCGGGTGACACTATTTGTCACCTGGAGGAGTTGGCAGGGTTTTTTTTTTAATCTCCTTTTGCCTAGTCTTCCCCTCAGGGTGATTTCTTCCTGGAATAATCCCATTCACACCCCAGGGCTTGTGCTTAGATTACTGTTTGCTCGGCGCTTTAAATGCGCCCGGCTTTGGGCCAGACACTCTTGTGGGTTTTAAGGGTTCTAGGGACCCACGAGGATATTAGGAAAAGAAGAGGTGGCGTTCCGGAATGCTCACTGCACAGGAGGAATGAATGTATATGATCCTCCACGCATGCTTGCCAGCGCTCAGAGAAGCTGCCCCGCCGCCTCAGTAAGGAGCCCTGAGGCTGTTTTCCACGGGATCTCACAGAGCCGGTCCCCAGGCACCGACCGGTGGTGACAGAAGGAGTGCAGGACGGCACGACGTGGAAACACATGGCACCAAGCAAAGGGTGTTCAATTCAGAGTGCCAGCACCCATCCCCGTCACTGGCATTTTGGCAGACGCCAAGGCAGGCAGGAGGGTTTTATAGTGGCAAAAAGGTACAGTTTTATTTGTTGTTGTGTTCTTTATTAATATTTTTACCGATTTCAGAGAGGAACGGGGAGGGGAGGGAGAGAGTTACCATCAATGATGAGAGAATCACGGATTGGCTGCCTGCTGTAACCCCGGGCATGTGCCCCCGATCAGGAATCAGCCGGGATCTCTTGGTTCCTGGATGGACCCTCAGCCACTGAGCCGCCACCAGCTGTGCCCTGACTGGAGGCTGTTGGCCTGGGAAAAGCTGGAGGTGGGCTATGTTCATGTGTCCTACCTGAAAACATACTGGGCTTTCTCTTTAATATATTTTATTTTTTAATCTATTTTATTGATTTTTAAGAGAGAGGGATAGAGAGTCAGAAACATCAGCTGCCTTCTGCACACCCTCCTACCGGGGATGTGCCCGGAAGCAAGGTACACGCCCTTGACCGGAATCGAACCTGGGACCCTTCAGTCCATAGGCCGACGCTCTATCCACTGAGCCACACCGGTTAGGGCTGGGCTTTCTCTTTATATATATTGATTTCAGAGAGGGAGAGAGAGAGAGATAGAAACATCAATGACAGAGAATCATTGATTGGCTGCCTCCTGCACGCCCCCCCTACTGGGGATCAAGCCCGCAACCTGGGCCTGTGCCCTTGATCAGAATCGAACTGGGGTCCCTTCAGTCCACAGGCGGATGCTCTACCCGCTGAGCCACACCAGCCAGGGCTTGGCTTTCTCTTGATCTTAAATTGGAGCCAGGGACAAAAATTAGGGAAGCTGTCCGTTTCTGGTCACGTCCTGGCCCCGGCACCGTTACAGGGGTCACGGTTTCATCCACCTGCCCACCCCGTCCCGTCCCGTCTCGGCTCCTGCGTGTGTTTCTGTGTTCATTTGGGTTTTGTTTACAGTTCTCTCTCCAACAAGAAAGATGATAGGAGCGCAGGGACCTCCACTTCTCTGTTCATCAGCAGCTAAGTGGAGGCCCAACATAGAGTTGACAATAAATTATTAAACTTTTGAATCACTACATGCATTATCTACAGATCAGGAGTTGCCACAACCCCCTCCTTGGGTTTATTTGCCTGGCCGGCTCACGGGACTCAGAAGCGTTTCCCTCCCTAGATCCCTGTGCCCCGCCCGTCCATCTGTCCTTCCCCCTAACCCCTGGCAACCACCCACCTTTCCACTGTCCCCAGAGTTTTGCCTTTCCCAGAAGGTCATATAGTTGGAATCAGAGCGTGTGGCCTTTTCAGATTGTTTTTCCCCCGCTTAGCAATATGCACTGAAGCTTGCTTCCCCCATGTCTTATCCTGGCTCAGGCCCATTTCTTTTTCGTGCTGAATACTATTCCCTTTACCAACTGGAGGACAGCTTCGCTGCCTGCAAAGTCTGGCAGTTATAAATAAAGCTGCTATGAGCCCGGGTGCACATCTCTGTGGGGTCCTGTGTTTTCACCCCTTTGGGTAAATGCCGAGGAGCGTAGAGAGTAATTTGGTTTGGCCATGAACTGCCAAACTGTCTTCCAAAGTGACTGTAGCATTTGCATTCCTGGCAGCAAAGCAGGAAGAGTTCCCATCGCTCCGCATCCGTGCCAGCGCTTGGTGGTGTCAGGGTTCCGTATTTTGGCCATTCTAACAAGTGTGTAGTGGCATGTCATTGTTCGTTTGCATTTTCGTGATGACGTATGATGTGGTGCATGCTATCACATGCTTACTTGCCATCTCTGTATCCTCTTTCATGAGGTGTCAAGGTGTGGGGCCCGTTTTATTTCCAACCCTCACCCAAGGAGTGAGGATATTTTTCCCACTGATTTCTGGAGAGAGTGGAAGGGAGTGGGGAGTGAGAGAGAAACACAGACCCAAGACACACCAACGGGCTGCCTCCCATACAAGCCCCCCAAGGGGAGGTGGGTGGAGAGGAACCTACAGCACAGATACTTGCCCTTGGACCGGGACTCGAACCTGAAACCCTCCCGTGTGCAGGTGAGGCTCTAACCACTGAGCATACTGGCCAGGGCTTGGGACCATTTTTTAATCAGGTTCTTTGTTTTCTTAAGTACTGAGTTTTGAGTTCTTTGTATATTTTGGACTATAGTCCTCTATCAGATGTGTCTTTTGCCATAGTTTCTCAAAGTCTTTAATTTTAATGAAGTCCAGCTTACCAATTCTGTCTTTCAATGATCGGGCCTTTGGTTTTGCCTTAAATGCCATTGCCAAAGCCTAGGTCATTAGATTATCTCCTAAAAGTTTTATGGTTTTGATTTTATTTTTAGACCTACGATGCATTTTGAGTAAATTTTTTTTTTTGTCAGAGGTGTAAGGTATGTGTCATTTTTTTTCTGGCCTGTTGGTGTTCTCACAGGTTTTTAATGGAGGAACTTCTGAGAGGGAAGATTCAGGAAAGAGATACTGAGACTTATATGTTGTGTAGAGAGAAGGAAGAGGTTGGATAACATATTTACAAGCCAAAGAGACACAAAGAGTAGTATTAACCAGGAAAGGGTTAGTCCTGTTTAAAATTAATCCAAACTTACACAAAATTGAGATCAAGTTGGTTTACCAAGAGGTCAATAAAGAAAGAAGCTGGAGGTAGAAATTGAGGAAATAGAGGTAGGAACTTTGAGCTCCAGGGTTTTTACCATGAGTGTAATAGTCGTAAGAGCTACATGACAAAACAAGACTACAGATTGTTTCGATATATGTATAAATAGTGGAAGTCAGTACTGATAATGTTCTAGCAATTTAAGCAGAAAGATATAGAGATCATTTTATAAATGCCTATTTTATACCTATGTGTTTTAGCTTTTATAAAAAATTGTGGAATATGACACATGCTAAAACAGGGTCTACCCCCTAGCCAGTTTGGCTCAGGAGATAAAGCATCTGCCTGCGGACTGAAGGGTCCAGGGTTCGTTTCTGGTCAAGGGCACATGCCCAGGTTGCAGGCTCCATTCCCCAGTAGGGGGCGTGCAGGAGGCAGCCAATCAATGATTCTCTCTCATCATTGATGTTTCTCCCTCTCTTCCTCACTGAAATCAATAAAAATATATTTAAAAAATAATAATAAAGAGCTAGCGTATTAAGTGTATGCTATTCCAGAAGACCCAAGAGCATTTCCTGACTTTCTCCCCTTTCTAAACCCCTGCTCTGAAACAACAGTCACCTCCTTCTTCTCTCCATGCATTACTTTTATTTATTTTTTTTATTTTTTTAAATTTGTTTTTACTTTTTACATTTTTTTAAATTACAGATTAGTACATATATCTCTTTTTCCCCCTGCCCTTCCACCCGCCTTCCCTACCCCCCAGTGTTTTGTGTCCATTGGTTATGCTTAAATGCTCACACAAAAGTCCCTTGGCTGATCTGTTACCCGCCCCCCCAACGTCCCTGTCCTTGTTGCTGTAATTTGACAGTCTGTTTGATGTTGCTCTGCCTCTGCATCTATTTTTGTTCACCAGTTTATAATGGTTATTATTATCCATAGATGAGTGAGGATCCATGCATTACTTTTATTTACATGTACTAGAGGCCCGGCGCATGAAATTCATGAACAGGAGGGGGGCCTCAGCCCTCTTGCAATGCGGGAAGCTGCATGCACCAGTGACCATACTTTGCATATAGGTGAAAGGCATCTTGCTGTTGCACAGGCAGCTATATTTTGTTGCCCTGATTATAAAAGGCAGTACATAACATGATCCTTCTGAGGCAGTAGTACTGCTGCTGCTGGTTGCCTCCCTCTGGGGTGGGGGTGGGGGTGTAGGAGTAGGGACTCAATGCAGGTGCTTCCCCTGGTGGTCAGTGCATGTCATAGCGACTGGTCATTCTGCCGGTTGTTCTGCCATTCAATTTGCATATTAGGGTTTTGTTACATAGGATGCATGTGACATGTTTCATTAAAACATTTTCAAAAGGAAGTTTAACATGCTGGAAATAGCTCAGACTTTGTTAGAGTAAGAAAGACCGGGTTTTAAATCCCAGCCCTGTTACCTACTAGCCGTGACCTTGGGCAAGTCATTTTCCCTCCTCCAGACTTTTGCTCATGTAAAAGCAGATGCAAATGGCCACACTCGCCAGGACTGTCCTAAGGATTCAAATCACAAACTCCACATTTAGCCAACAATTTATTTATTGAGATCTCTTGGGACCTGAGCCCTGTAGAAAACAGAGATGAATCAAACTGAGTCTTCACTCTAAGAAGCGCACAGTTTGGAGATAAGGAACTACAAAAACAACACAGCCAGTAAGCGCTTTGAAACATGGAGGGACACAAAGAGGATATAGTGTTTATAAAGCTGGAATCAAAAACTAGCCGTAGGCAGAGGTAGGAAGGTGTTCTCGTCTCCCGCAGAGATGAACTTGAAGCCATCTAGAGAGGCTCTTGCCCCAGACACAGCCACAGCCGGTAAGTCTCTGGAGCTCACTGCAGGCTGGCCCACTGCAGGGAGGTGTACACCACCTTACCGTCGGGCTGCGGAGAGCAGAGGAGCAGCGTCTTCCTCACGCTGGTCCCCAGGCGGCCCGCAGAGACCAGGTCCTGGAGTGGGATGGGATCGCCGGGGGCCCAGCACTGGGCGATGTAGTGGGCATGGAAGCGGAGCGGGTCACCTGGGAGAGGGAGAGGCATGCGGCGTTCCAGTGGCGCAGGCTGGGAGACACCGGACTGCCCGCCGACAGGAGGCAGGGAATCGTTTTAGCAAACACTAATTTTTTTTTTATTCTCACCCGAGGCTATTTTTTTCCATTGCTTTTCAAAAGGAGTGGAAGGGAGGGAGGGGGGGAAGAGAAACATCAACTGGTTGCCTCCCCCACGCACCCCAACCTAGGGATCGAACCCAAAACCCAGTACTTGTCCTCGAGACCCTTTGGTGTGCAGCTGATGCTCTAACCACTGAGGAACACCAGCTAGGGCCACTGTGAGTGTTTTTCAAACAGACGCCCTTAGCCCCGGCTGTGTGGCTCGGTTGGTTGGAGCATAATCCCGTATGTCAAACGGTGAGGGTTTGATTCCAGTCAGGGCCCATGTGGGAGGCAGCAGATCAGTGTTTCTCACATGGATGTGTTTTTGTTTTCCTTTTGCTAATGCTCACCAGGAGAATCCTTTCCATTGATTTTTTTAGGGAGAGTGGAAGAGAGAGGGAAAGACAGTGAGAAACATCGGTGTCAGTTGGTTGGTTGCCTCCTGCATGAGCCCAAGCCAGGGAGGAGCCTTGCAACCAAGATACGTGCCCTTGACCAGAATCTTTCAGTCTGCAGGCCTACACTCTATCCACTGAGCCAAACTGGCTAGGGCTGTTTGTTTCTTCTCCTTCTCCCTCTCCCCCCCCCCCACTCCTCCCTCCTTCCCTCCCTTCCTTCCTGTCTAAATTTAAAAAATTACAAAATAACACCCTGGCCGGTGTGTGCAATGGTTAGAGCACTAGCCTGTACTCCACCAAAGAGTCTCAGGTTCAATTACCTGACAAGGGCACATACCTGGTTGCAGGTTTGATCCCAGCCCTGGTCAGGGTGCATGCAGGAGGCAACCAATCAATGTCTCTCACACAGTGATTTCTTTGTTTCTCT